>CDFA01022607.1:7133-22412 GCA_000826305.1 Acanthamoeba healyi | reverse complement strand
CTGGCGGAGGAGTGAGGATGAATGCGCACCTGCCGGAAGGCCAGGTGTACTTGCCGTGGCCGGTGCGTGCGCCCTTGACCCACGTGCCCTCATATTTGCGTCCGTCGGCCCACCAGAAGGTGCCCAGACCATCAACGAGACCGTCTCGCCATTGCCCCTCGTACACCGTTCCGTCGGGCCATTCGCATCGCCCGGTGCCCGTGCGCACCCCCTCTACGAACTCACCCTCATATTTCCGGCCATCCGCCCACCTGCGAGAGAGAGAGAGGAGAGAAAGTGTGTTGGCTTACTTAGCTCGGGGGGAGGAGAGCGCGTCACCCTTGATTTGGGAACAGGGGACATACCGGTAGACGCCGCGGCCGGTGCGCTTGTCTTCTTCCCAGTCCCCCTCGTACGAATCCCCGCTGCGTGGTGTTGTTGTGGTGTGCGACCAAAGGGGGGTGAGTTCCGCAGAAGACCAGCGGAGGAGGAGAGGATGATTGGAGGAGGGAGGGGCAGGCCTGCACGTACCTGGGCCACACGATCTTGCCCTTGCCGTGCTGCCGGTTGTTGCGCCAGGTGCCCTCGCACACCGTCCCGTCAGCGTAGCGCATGACGCCGGGACCCTCCATCTTGTCGTCCCGCCACTCGCCCGAGTACGCCACTCCATTGCGCCACGCGTACGCGCCACGCCCCTGGCGCTTGCCCTCCTTCGTGCGCTCACCTGGGGTAGAACCCCCGCAGGCCCCCACCACGTCAATTATTATTATTATTATTATTATTATTTACGAATATAATAATAAAGCAGCAACGCTATGTGAGGGGGGGGGCCTTTGGATATAAGGTCTCAACAAATACAATGCAATACAATACGCGTTGTTGTTGTTGTTATTATTATTATTGTATGGTGATGGTTGGGTGGTGGGGGGGAGGGGTACCTTCGTAGAGGGAGCCAGGGGCAGAAGGGTCGAGCGGGAAGGAGGCGTGGTGGTCGCCCTGGCCGCCTACCACTACGCCGCTGCAGGGAGCAGAGGAGGCGTCGGGCTTGGTGGTGCAGGCCCCTCCTCCTCCCACCTCTTCGTGAGCAGCGCCGGGAGCGACGAGACACGCGTCGAAGCGCATGGCCCCCATCATGCCGGGCGCCACGGCAGCAAGGCTTCCACGTCGGCTCATTACCTTGGGGGGGGGTCTTCTCTGCTAACGACGACTACGGCTACTACAAGTACGCTACTAGCTTCTGTTATTGCTCCTCCTGCTTTGTCTCTGCGTCCGGCGGCGGTGGTAGAGGAATGGCTGGGGGGGGGGCTGGTTTTCCTCTCTCAGAACCTTGGTTGGATGGCGGTGGTTGAGTGAGTGGGGCAGCAGCGCTGATGGTGATGATGGTGGAGGTGGTGGTGGTAATGCTGTTGTAGGTAGGTTACGGAAAGGATGGGGGGGGGCTGATGTGCTGCGGAAAGGAACAACTCCGGATCTCCGGAAGTGCCGGTGTGCGACATGTGCCACCTCACGCCACGTCCGCAAGTGGGAACGACGAGAAATTTCGAGAGGCTTCTTGCTGTCTGGTGGGCCGTAGTAGCAGTAGTAGTAGCACTAGGTTTTTCTAAAGTAGCATGGAGGCGGAGGGGCAGGAGGCGGGCAGGCGTGGTCGGCGGCGCTCGGGGCGCGCAGGTGGGCATTGGTATGGCCAAGTGTCGTGGGACACGCTCGTTGGGCGCGCCCCCGTGGACGCCTGGCAGGGCGACCCCAAACGCAACGAGGACGCCCTCTCTGTGGAGCCCCACGACGCTCTCTTTGGTGTCTACGACGGTACACTTGCCCCCCCCCCCTTTCTTTCCTCTCGTCGCCCCTCTTGACCCCACACCGCGTTGTTGTTGTTGTTGTGCAAGCAGGGAACGGAAAGACGAAGCGGCTGGTGCTCGAGATGCTCGGCATTGAGGAAGGCGAGTGGGAGTGGGCAGCGAGCAAGATGGGCGTCGACTACCACCTTCCCTCCCAGCTCGACCCTGACGAGGCGGCACTTTTCTTGGCTCGTGCACTGCCGCCTCTCTTCGCCAATGTCGTGCCGCGCCGCGGTGATGGTGTATGTCCGATTCCATTCGCCCCGTGCATGCACGGTGAGTGTGTGTGTGTGGGCTCTCACTTTACTCCGGCGCGCGACTGCGGTACTTAGGACGAAGGCGGAAGTACAGACGAAGCCAGCAGCTGGCGCGATACACTTAGAAAGCGGATCGGGCAGGTGCATGCGGACATGCGAACAAAGTGCATGATGGGCAGCGCCTCGACCGCGGTGTTGGCCAAGCTGATTCCCTCCGGGGCAACATCGACCATGCCCACGCTAATCGTCGTCAATGTGGGCGGTACCGCATGGCTGATCTGCACATTGGCCCCACATCGCCTCCATTAAGCTTAGCGTGTGTGTGCCACCACTACAGACTCGAGAGCAGTGCTGGGACGTGGCGGGCGGGCCGTCCAGGTTTCCAGAGATCACAATGCGGGTAATGCTGCTGCTGCTGCTAGACACCAACGCAATCTCTTTGCGCCTTGGCCCTGTTTGGTGGTTTTCCAAACGGTGCAAGTTGACGCAGCCATGCGTGCGTGTGCGCAGATAGGAACGCGGGAGCAGCGGATTTTGAGGCCAAGCACGTGCACATTCACGAGGAAAGGCTTCGGGTGGACGACGAGTTTCTCGTGCTCATGTGCGTTCAAGTTCAGCTTGCCCCCGTTCGGCGGGTGGTGGTGGATGCAGCAAGAAGGGTTACCATGGTCTCAACGTCGGGGAGGAGGGCTTCAGGTCGGACGGAGTGTACAACGCGTTCAAGGAGGGCAACGACGGAGTGGTGCGCTACGTACGAGAGCAGCTGGCTGCTCGGAAGGATGACAGCAGTGTGGCTGCCCTTCTTGTCCAACACGCGCGACAGCTTGAAGAGGCGGTGGCCAATTCCAACAGGTAAGAAGGACAAACGCCTGCCCTTCTCTCCCTCCGGCTGCCCCTTTTAGGTGTTGAGGGAGCTCGGGATAGCTGACGGACGAGTGAATCGGCAACTGCCATGCACAGCAAGATAGACGACATGACTGCAGTCGTAGTAGTGTTCAAGCCCACCAGCGATGCTGGTCCCCTCGTAGCGTGGGACGAAGAGCAATCGTGGGTGCCGGATGTGGTCCGTAATGGCAGCAGGTCGCGCATCACCACCCGGCTCGTTCATCTCCTCGCCTCCACTCCGCGCTGGCAGGCATCCTTTCCCGCTTACGGCGACCCTCCTTCTCTCCTCGCGTGCGTGTGTGCGGTCCATTTAACCCGAGCCTTCTCCTCTGTTGCGCGTCCCTCTGCAGTGCGCCCTCGTCGCCGCTCTTCTCTGTGTCGCCATCGCCATAGGCCTCCTCATTTCCTTGCGAGCAGCATGAGCTGCAACACTGCCTTGCTTCAGGAAGTAATCACCACCACCACCACCACCACCACACTCACACAAAACCAGAGCTGGCGCGCAGCACGAGAAGGGGAATGCATGTTAACACGCAGAGGACGCGGATGCTTGTTGGCTGGGTTGGGTTGGGTTGGGTTAGTCGTATTTGACAAAGGGATTCCACACGCCCTGCACGCTGCGCTTCTGCGAGACGATCTGGCCCGCGCCCAGACGCCGGGACTTGAAGCCCCACTGGTTGCGGAGATGGTAGATGTAGTGCTCCACCTCGTCCGCCTCCATGCCACCCACGCCAACGGCTTTCTCCCGGCCCGCCGCCACTGCACGCGCCACGAACACCCCCCGTAAGAACACGAGAGGAGAGGGGGGAGAGAGAGACGGGGAGGGGGGGACGTGCTGTATTCGCCGGAGAGGTGGGGATGGCGGTTGCGGCGCTTCACCACATCCACCTCTATTTGCGGGTTCTTCTTCTGGAACTCGGGCAGACGCGTTTCCAAGAATTCCCTGAGGCGGGGATCGACGACCCCCCAAAGATTAATGAACGACTCGTTGTTGTTGTTTACGCGGTGGGGGGGGGGTAAGGCGAACCGCATGCCACGACTGCTCCCTCCCAGGTCGCAGTACTGCAGTTTGAGCTTTCTAAGCTGCCATACGCCCGCTCGCGACATGCTTCTCTCTCTCCGCTTTTTTAACAAATTGTTTTTTGAAATGTGGCGGGGGGGGCATGCATGGGCCCGAAGCAGAAGAAGAGAAGAAAATAGGGAGAAAAGCAAAGAGCCAGAGCGCAATGCAGCAAGACCCTGGTGGTGGTGGTGGTGGCGTGGCGGTGAGACTGCACCGCCTGCAGCAGCGGCTCGAGGCTATACGGGGCACTCTCGAAACAACGCACAACAGCGTTGGCGTCTTCCTTGAGACGCAGGAGGCTCTCAATCTCGTGCGTCACCCCCCCCCAATCTCCGCCTCCTCTCCCTCCTCACGTGGTGGTGCGGCGACAGGGCATACGGCCAGTACGGGCCGTGTTCTCCGGGAATGGCGCAAAGGGATCGATCGTCTAGCGATGGGGAGGCGCAACCATTTCTGTCTGTAAATTGTGTTAAAAAATAAAATAAAATAAAATCAATTATTTATAAATTATAAAAACGCACAGGCAAGTGTCAGCCGTGGGGGGGACACACGATGATGGAGAGGAGCAAGCTTGCCGAGCGTGAGGCCAAGGTGCCCCCGGAGGCTGTCCGGCCGCTGCGGGCGCTCGAGTTCTACAGGTGTGCACACCCTGGGCAGCAGCAAACCACACATTGGTCGCTGACGGTGGGGATAATGGGGGGGATGAGTCCAGTGGGGTGGGTGGGATGCATTGGGCGGCGGAGCAAGCAGGGCTGCTGCTGCTGGGGCAAAGTGGGGTGGTGCAGGTGGTGGCGGCCTACGACCTGAACGACGGCGCCAACAGGACCTACCGCCACAATTTCCCCGCCACGCCCGTCCGCGCGGTACACCACCAGCCCCCTCCCCCAACAACAACAAGCCCGCACCGACCCTGGCTCGCTGGCTGGCTCCCTCTTGGCTGATCACGAGCGGGGGGGGGGTACAACTAGAGAGACCTCGCTTCGCTGGGCGTGCACGAAGTGGAGTCTCAGGCCGCCGACATCTGGTTCATGAGCCCGCCCTGTCAGGTTTGTGCCGCATGCATCGTGCGTGAATGGGCGCAAGGACGGATGGGGGAGGCTCTCCGTGACAGGTCACACCACCTCACCTGGCCGGGTGAATGTTGGTGGCATGCAAGATAGCCGTACTCGCGCAACGGGAAGCAGGCGGGAGCGGACGATCCAAGGGCCAAGAGTTTTGCGCGCCTGTTGAAAGTACTGGCGAGTCTCGAGCGGCCGCCATCCTATCTACTCCTGGAGAACGTGTCTGGCTTTGAGGTGGGGGCCCGCCTCCCAGTTCTTCTTTCGCTCACTTGCCAAGGAGGAACGAACTGACTTTTGATTTCCCGACCCAGCGGTCTGAGAGCAGGGTCCAGCTCGTTGCTGCGCTAGAGAAGAGCGGGTACAGCTACCAGGAGTTTCTGCTTTCGCCCACTCAGTTCGGTATCCCCAACCAGGCACGCCATCCCCATTCCCATCATTTCCTCGGTCTGGGGATGATGTTGATGATGACGATGGCCGGGAGGAAGGCGTACAGGTCAGTAGTACTGACTTGCGTCAGGGCGTGGTGACGATTGCTTGTGACCACAGCGGCTGCGCTACTTCCTGCTGGCCAAGCGTGAACCGCACGCCTTTGCTTGGCAGCCAGCTGCGTGCTCAGCTGCTGTTGAACCGCTTCGTTTCGTGCCCACGCCCGGTGTGTCGGTGCAGACCTCAGACACCACTCTCGCGGCCCACTCCGCGGTGGCCCCACTGGCTGCCTTTTTGGAACCCGAAGATTGTCCGATCACTCTCGCTCATCGCGTTCCCGATGCGCTCGTGTTGAAGAAGGGCGTGCTCTTTGGTACTGACCCCGCCACCACACGCCACACACCCTCAGCGCTTCGTTCTCTGTAGCTGTCCGCTAAGATCGTGTCTCAGACATTGTGGGACGAGACGACAAGCGTTCCTGCTGCTTCACCAAGGCCTATGCACGCTTTGTGGAGGGCACGGGCAGCGTCCTTCGCACGGGCTCTCCCCTTCCCGACGTAACTCCTCCCCCCAGACAACTGTTCGCGGTGTGTGATACGTGATTGTACACACCACTGACGAGAGGAACACGATGACACGCTGGCCGGCAGGGCTGGGCGGATGGGCTGGCCGCAGAGGACGTCGGTGTGGCTTTGCTTGCTCTGGGCTTGCGGTACACGCTCTGACTCTGCTTGCTCGGCGCAGCCCGCACGTGTCTCTTTGTGTGGCGGCGTCGGCGGGCTGGAACTGATGGGAATGGGGGGTCTGTCTGGTGTGGTGTGGGGTGGGGTGGGGGTGCAGGTACTTCACTCCGCGCGAGGTAGCGCGGCTACACGGGTTTCCGGACAGCTTCGAGTTCCCTCCCGACACGAGCGAGCGGCAAAAGTACCAACAGCTGGGCAATAGTCTCAACGTGCTCGTTGTGACCCGACTCCTCCTCTACCTCCTCTGCAGCCCTTCCCCCACCACCACCACTACACCACCACCATCGCCTGCCGATGAGCGAATGCCCCCCTGTGGCTAAGAATAATATTAATAATATAAATCATTTCCTTTCCATTTTCTCTTTGGCGAGCCTGGCGGTGTGTTGCAACATCAACACCAACACCAACAACACCACCACAAGGCATGCGGCGGGCGGCAACTAGCGGGCGGTGTCCACTGGTTCCGCACTTCCACTGCGGCCAAGGTGGTCACGCAGCGACCACTGCGCGTATGGCGGTACGCCCAGCGCGACTGGGGGGGCCTCGATTACTTGGCTGCGAGCAGCCAGCCGGCAGGTGGCCACGGGGGCTCCGCGAGGGCGCCGGCATACAGCTTCGATGCAGTGGTGTGCCGCTGACCACCTCCGCCACCCCTCCCCTGCTGTGGACAATTGCTCCGGCAGCAAGGAGGCTCGCCACTGCCGCCGCTGCCACGAGTGGCACACCGCCGGACCGCCGGGCCACGGCGACGGACATGGAAAGCGCCGTGGAGACGGTCGGCCGGTTGCTTGCCTCCCCGCGGGCTCGCGATAAGGAGGCCGGGCGCACGTTGGCGGCACAACTCCTCGCCCAGCAGCAGCCTCTCCCTGATGGACCGACTCTCTCCAGCTGCTCGCCCTCCACCCTGCAGGCCATCGCTGCCGCCAGCCCTACCAAGGTTCGCTCCCTGCCCACCTCGCGTTGTGTGGTTCCGCTCGCTCATTCGCAATGGACCATCACTACCGCGTGGTGTGCGCATCTCCAGGCTCTCGCTGCGCTGAAGCGCCTGAAGCACAGGTTGACTCTCCTCTCCTCTCCCCCCGCTATCGCTTGCCCTCTGTCCTCCTCCCCGTATCCGCTCTGGTATGGTGAATGTTGTGTCGCTTATCCGTGCCATGGCGCACGTTGTAGCGATCAGGGCGCCTCCGTGGAGGCTGTGAAGGGGCTAGTGCGTGGGTGCTTGGATGGGGGAAACGCCGTGGCCGCACGTCAGGTTTTTGAGGCTATGCGTCAGCGATGGTAACGGCCCCGGTCTCCTCTCGCCGCTCGTCGCAAGCGCTCACTGCCAGATGTGTTCACATTTCACTTGTGGGGGCGTCATCACGGGTTCGATGTGTTAGGATCGGCAATGGACAAACGCTCGACTCTTCTGCGTATGCCCTGGGCATAGAGGTAGAGGCCCGCGGCCTGAAGGAGTCCTTGTCCCCAAGTGTACTCTCTCACCCTACTTCCCAATTTACATCTCCAGGCGGTGGGACGGTGCGCGAAGCTTCCCGAAGTGCGCGCTCTTGTCGATGAGGTGCTCCAGCGGTCTGTTCCTGTACGCCCTCTCTTATCCACCCACCCACCCACCCACTTATATCGGAGCCAATTTAGGGTCACTTCTTTCTCACCCAATGCCCGGTCGCTGACGTTTCTTCATTTGGTCCATAGCTCGACGGGAAGCTGCTGGCAAGCATGCTCACGACATTGGCACACAAGGAAGCCTACGCCGATGCCCTCAGCCTCTACCGCCACCTGCGTACCGCTCACCCTCACCTCACTGCGCTACCTCATGCCTCGTACGTGCGCCCACTTTGCTTCTCCTCGCCACGGCTATCCTCTTGCAAGAAGGAATTGGGGAGAGACTGCACCTTTATGTGGCGTTCAAATCACACGGTCGTTGTGCAGGGATGTCCAGCAGGGACTCATTAGTGCTAGCGCTGTTACCGGTGACCTTCGCACGTGCCTTGAGGCAGCTCACGAGCTGCAGAGGCTTACTGGAGCACCACCTGACGTCAATACCTTGACCACTATACTTCATGTACGGTCCTTGCCTAATTCCCTTGCTTTGCCTCGCCTCGCCTCCCAATGAAATTGCGCCCTCCTCTCACCAAATGATGCTACGGCTCGGTGGTTGAGCTGAGTGTAGTGCTATTCAAGGTCTAGCTTGTTTGAAAAGGAGCACACCATGCTGCTCTACTACCTCGCGTCTCTCCGTTCCTTCACTCCTGCCGTCCAGCAGCGTCAAAAAGAGGAGCAGGATGAAGCGCACCTGTCACTTAGTGCGACGTCCAATGTCTCGTCGCCAACCCTGGTGGCTGACAAGGGGGGTGCTTCCTGGCAGGGCGTGATTCATCGCGCACTTGCACATTCGAGTGGCCCCACCGCTAAAGCGGATGTCCGTAGCGACCCAGGCACGCTCCCTTATCTTCCCTTGCTTTTTCCAACGATCCTCCTCATCCCTTGTTAGACGGTGTCGTCGTTTCTTCCTCCTTCCTCCTTTAATACGCGTGTCCTTGCACGACCCCACGCCGCATGGCTTACATGTGTCTGCCTGTTCTAGGGCACGGCGCTCTCCTTTTGCTCGAGGAGATTCTACGCTTGGAGGGCTCCTTCCTGGGCGAACAGCTTACCCTGCGACAGTTCAATCCGGTCGTCTACGCGCTCGTTCGGTACGCGCGAGCATTCTCCTGCGCCTGCCACGTTCTCGTGTTAGTAGCACCTATGGAACACCAAATGTTTCCTCTCTCCCCAAACACATGCAGGCTGGGTCAAGTGGACCGAGCACTCACCCTTGTGGAAGATATTCAGGCTCATGGCCTTCGGCCTGACATCGCCACACACAACACCATTCTCAAAGGCACTCACCCCCTGCTCCTTTTCTTCTTCTGCTCGGCGTGCGCTGTTCACATACGCACGCACACTCCTGATTCTCATAATGACCGCGCGGCTGCAGGGTTTGCGCTGCGAGGAGATGCTGTGGGCGCAGTGCGGTACTATAATGCCATGCTGCGCAAGGTGCCTTCTCCCCTCTGTCTTCGTCACTCTCCCCTCTTCACGCTCGATCTCTTTGCACCACCCGTAACCGACAACAATGCTGCAGGGGGTCAAACCTACCACGAAAACGTTCGAGGCTCTCCTGCGCGCTCAGGTTCTCTCTCTCTCTCTCTCTCTTTCTCCTTGTGTTCTCGGGGAGTATGCGTAGAGCGTACGAATTCTGAACAACATCTCCCTTCTCTCTTGGCCAGTCGGAAGTGGTGGCACGTGAGGTAGGTTCTCTCCAGCCGGCGGCTCTTGTCACAGCGCAGCTCTACAACTTCGAGGACTCCAACGTCCACAGAGCGGCATCTCCGCGTCACATTCAAGATGCCTACTCACAACTTCTCCTTGAGATGCAAGCTCACGTGCGTTGTTCCTCCTCTGCCGGTCGCTTTTTGTCGCCAGTTTTGTCGCCAACGTGGGGGGGGGGCACACAGGGAGTAAAACCTGGGGCCCAGTTTCTCTCGTCGCTGGTGTACGGGATGTGCCTAACTGGCTTAGTGGACGCCGCATTGCCTCTGGTAGTCTCGTACCTTCAGGTGCCTATCCACCATCCTTTTTTTTCTTCTTCTTCTTTGATAAGATTGGTGGTGGCTCACATGAATGTGTGCTGGTTGCATGTGGCGCGGCACGTTAAGGATCCCGATGTGGGAAAACGACATGAACGGCCAAACGTGAAACTGTTCAACCAGTTGCTCCAGGGCATCTCCTTGCTGCCTCAGCCCTCCATCAGTATGACTTCGCAAGTGCTGGGGATGATGGAAGATGCTCGCGTGGCGCCCAACCAGTACACCTACACCACCCTCATCAACATCTACGCCAATTGCACGCAGCAAGCCGTCTTTCCGCGGGGCCCTTCCTGGCTCCCCCCTACCAACTCGCCCGAGTCGCGAGAAGTTGGTCGGGAGGCCTTGATGAAGGCCCTCTCGCTGTACATCTCCATGCGCCTGCACCGCACAAGACAGCAAGTCTCTTCCCCTTCTTCTAGTGGGGTCCCCATGGCGACCTTCAACTCGCTCATCAAGCTTGTGGGCACGGAGGACATCCTCGACGTAACCTGCCACGACATCGACCGCCTCCACGTCCAGCTCGCAGGCGATACCGTGGCCACCCAGAAGGAGGAGCAGTGGACCTACCTGCCCTTGGCCAAGCTGCAGGAGCGATACGCGACGCGTCCGCTGCCCTTGTCGGCCTATCTGCCCGTAGAGCGCACGGCATCCGAGATGACGCCACTCGAACTCCTTGTATGGCGCGACCTCGCGGCCAACGACGCCTGCCCCGATCGCGTCACCTACAATCATCTCATCTTTCATCTCACCGCCGCTGGACGCCTCCCGCACGCCGAACATTACCTACGCTTCGTCCTGAGCCACAGCCCTCTCGGCTCCACTTCCCCTCCTGACAGCGGCGCTGCACAGCCAGACTTCCTTGGGCGCCGACACAATCCCAAGTACTCGTCCTACCTTATCAAGCAGCGGAACGATCGCCGGGCTCAGTTCGCCAAGCTCCTCGCCAAAACACCTCCCTCTGCTCTTGGTATCCCCGATCGCCCCCATCACCAGCCGCTGCAGCCGACGGACACACAATCCCGTCGCCACGTCGGTGCGGAGAGCCGAGAAGGAAGCGCTGACAACGAGGGCCAGCTTGACGCACACGGGGAGGCCGGGAGCAGCAACCCTCTGTTCCTGCGCACGCTCTGGCGAGTCGGGGAGGAGTACTTGCGCACGCACCGCTTCGACGACTTCGTGGGGTGCTACCATCTGGCCAAGCAGAACTACCCCGTGTCGGCCACCAAGTGCTTTGGCTTTCTATTGCGCGCCTGGCGCACTCCCGGCAATCCAGAACTCGTCCCCGACGCTCGCGCCGAGAGCGCTCTTCAGCACGCCCTTCGCAAGCACGGCATGGCAGATCCCGAAGCCGCGACCTCGTCTCCATCTCCCGCCCAGATAAACGCCCTCTTCCAATAATGATGCGACTTCACGGAGATCGCGCCAGTCGTTTGTGCTTTTATTCTTGTGGTTCGGCAAGGTGCCGCTCGAGCAGTTGGTTGATGATCTTGGGGTCCGCGCGACCTTTTGAGGATTTCATCACCTCTCCGACAAAGAAGCGCTTAAGCTTTACCTCGCCGCTACGGTACCGCGCCACGTCGCTGGGATAGGCGCTCACCACCTGATGGTGGTGTGGTTGAGTGCGTGAGTACGGGCGACAAAGAGAGAGAGAGAGAGAGCAGCATCACGGAGGGGGGAGGGAAGGGCCACCTGGAGCACGAGCTGCTCAAGCGCATGGTCGTCCTGCGTGAGTTGCCAACCCTTGGCCTGAACTATGTCCGCGGCCAGGCGGGAGTCTCCGAGCACCATTAGGTCGAGGATTTGTTTCCCGGTGGCTCTGGAGATGGACCCAGCGTGGATGAGGCGCACGATAGAGCTCACTTGCCCAGGCGTTACGGGACTCTCTTCAACGGACTTCCCGGCTGACGCCAGCCGCCCAAAGAGTTCCGAGGTTACCCAACTTGCCATCATACGGTGCAGCTTTGCATCCCGCGAGCCCTGTTGCACGGCATCCTACACGCCTCTTCGCTGAGTACCCACCCACCTAACGTACTTTGAGGGGCCCACAAGAAGAGACAGAGGACGTCGCACCTCAAAGAAATGGCTTGCGCCATAGGTGTCGACGAGCACTTGAGCGTCGTAGAGTGGCAGATCGTAGTCAGTCACAAGGCGACGGCACTTGTCATCGGGAAGCTCGGGAAGCGCCGCTCGGATCTGCTCAACCATGCCCTCCTCTAACACCAGCGGCGGAAGGTCGGGCTCCGGAAAGTACCTGCCTCCATCCATGCACGCCGTTCGACCGGATGTCATCAGGCGGCGCTGCAACAACAACTGTGGGGGCAGTTTGCAAAGCGGAGGCCTCAATGGGATGAGTGGTACCTGTAGTCGAGCTCGTCTTCTTTGGATCGGAGACGGACAGTCTTGTCGAGGTGAGGGTCAAAGTAGCGAGTCTCTTGTTCGATCGTCCCTCCCCCCTTCAATAACTGGATCTGCCTTTCCGTTTCGTAGTCTGGGGTCATCCACCGTCGTTAGTTCTTCCGCTTCGTCGCTTCGTCGTCCTATGACTGAGGCACGGAGGCGCGTACCGATGGCGCGCTGGATCTGCTTGAGCGAATTCACATTCTTAACCTCACACCGCGTGCCACGGGGTTCGCCCAGCCTGGTGAGCACTGGTGAGTGAGAACCTCGCCGAGGCAAGATGCCGGGTGAGGTGGTTACGAACCGGTTGACCGAGACATTGACGTCACAGCGTAGGGATGACTTGTCCATGAGCTTGGGGTCAGAAACACCGACACAGTGCAACAGCATCTGCATCTTCTGCAGGTACTCCACAGCCTCTTCCCCCGATCTGTGCGCCCATTTGAGCAGTTGAGTTTAAGGTGGAGGAGGAGGAGGAGGAGAGGGAGCATGGTACCGCAGGTCGGGTTGAGAGATGATCTCGAGGAGGGCGAAACCAGCCCGGTTAAAATCCACTAATGTGTTTTGTGGATGTTGATCATGGTATGATTTGCCGCTGTCCTGCGTACCAGTAGCGGATGTGTACCCTAAGCTCAGATACGACAGTGAGCACAGAATGCAGAAGGGTTCTCACCTGCTCGAGCTGGACGCGATGAAGTGCAACAGAACGGCGTCGCGCTTCGTCAAAAGGGAAGATGGTCAAATGCCCACCAGTCACGATGGGATCTGATCACGAGGAGGACAGAGACAGTAAGTGAAAGGGAATGGCTTGAGTAGCGCAAAGAGAGAGAGAGGAGGAGGAGGAGGAGGAGGCACGTGTGTTTTGAGTGATCTGATAGCCCGAGGGCATGTCGCAGTAGAAATAGTGCTTACGGTCGAACCGCGAGCGCAGGTTGACCTGCCCTCCAAGCGCCAGTCCTACCCTCACTGCCTGCCGCACACACTCGTCGTTGAGAGCCTGTAAATTGACGGCCACCACCCACCACCACCAAAAGGTCAGTTGCGAGAGCAACGTCGCGAGCGCCCAGCCAGCTGCGATGTAAGGAGGAGGGCTCGAGAAACCGGAAGGGTGCCCGGGTAGGCGGCATCAAAGAGCGCGACTTGCGCGTTGCTTGCGCCACCGAACTGGGCTCGCGCCCCTGGACATATACATATATACGTATGTCACCACGCACGTCCCCATCGGGATGGGGGAGGTACCGATCATCCAGGGGGTTAGGTTTGGGCGGAAGGGGGGATTGGGGGGGTGTCTCGGGGGAAGCGAACCTGAGAAGAGCTTGGACCGGGAGAGGATCTGGGCGTGTAGTTCCAGACCCACCACGACTTCCCACTCCTCCTCCCCATGGACGTGCCTCGAACGCCCACGAGCCGCAGCAGCCGTTGTGCACTCGCTCATGTGCCGCTGCTGACCGTCGACGGCCAAGGCTGGTGGTGGGGCACCAAGAAGGCTCCGACACGGCAATGACAACAGTCGCGATGGCAGGGCACCGCTTGCGCCAGCACCCGGCCTCAGAGTGCAGGAGGAGGAGGAGGAGGCTCGCGAGATCCTCCTCATGGTGTTCATCCTGAATTCCTCCTTTGGTTTTATCTGTTTTCTTTTTTTATTGATTAATTTCTTTTATCATTTCATTCATCTAATATCCTCATTTTTTGTGCCACATTATTATTATTACTACTATAATTGTAGCAGCAGCAATATGTGGCGTGCCTACCGAACCCTGTTGGAGCGGCGGCCTCTCGCCACCAAGGCCCTCACGGCCGGTGCCATCATGGGGCTTGCCGACGCTGTGGAGCAGCTCGCCATAGAACGTCCGCACGTGGCCCCCGTACGTGGTCGCTCCGGATGAGACCTCCCCCCCTCCTCGGAAAATAAAATAAAATAAATAGTAATAGAATGAAGGAGTAGTGTGGTGGTGGTGGTGGTGACCATTATGTAATAATAATAATATGTGGGGGGGGGGTGCCAGGGCTCGTGGCGCTATGACGCCTTGCGTACGGCCCGGCAAGGAGCATTCGGGGTGTTTTTCATAGGGCCCGTCATGCACAAGTGGTTCGGCATCCTTGACAAAGTACACGACTCCTCTCCACTCACCCCCCGGCATGGATGGTGGTGGTGGTCTGATGGTGGTGGTGGTGCAGGTGGTGCCCGCCAGCAGGGTCGGTCCTCTCGTGAAGGTGGGGCTGGATCAGGCCATCATTGGCCCTCTCGTGTGCTTTTCCTTCTTCAGCCTGATGGGCCTCATGGTATGGTGCCCCTTGTCCCGCGCATGCGTTGGCTGGTCGGTGGGCCCACTGCACGCTTGGCAATCGCTTGCAAGGTGGTGGTGGTGGTGCTGGTCTGCTGCAGCTGATGTCGGGAGCGGGGGGGGGGTAGGAGGGGCAATCGCCAGCGCAGATCGAGAGCAAGCTCAAGAATGATTTCTGGCCAACGCTTGTGATGAACTGGAAGTGCGTGCCCCGCTCCTTCCTTCCACCTTTCAGCTGGAGCCCCGCTTCCTTTACTGCTTGAGCTGATGGTGGAGCATGGCGACTGGGTTCAAGGGTGTGGCCGGCTATACAACTGGCCAACTTTTACCTGGTGCCCCTGCCCCTGCGCGTCCTCTGGGCTAATATGTACGGCCCGCCAACGCTGACTGATTTCATCAGAGAAAAGAGAGAGGCTCACTCACTGCCCTCCACCTCCACCAACACGCACGCATGCGCAGGGGCCAGTTCGGATGGTCCATGTACCTCTCGCACCAGGCCAACAAGGACAAGGTGCCTGTCCCGGTCGCACACGACGAGTGATCTTCACACCCCTTCCCCCGGTTTGTGTTCGGAGGATAAAGGAGGAGGAGGAGGAGGAGGAGGCTCTTCTGTGGCCACCTAACCTCCAACCCCATTCCGCTTTTATGAATGGGGCAGCAGTAGCAGCGAAACACCAGGGGTGCGGCGGCGGCGGGTAAGCTTTTATCTGACGCGA
>CDFA01022597.1:0-10708 GCA_000826305.1 Acanthamoeba healyi | reverse complement strand
GTGCGTGTGCGTGTGCGTGTGCGTGTGCGTGTGCGTGTGCGTGTGCGTGTGCGTGTGCGTGTGCGTTGGTGAGTCTCACCTTCAACGAATCATGGAATCGACAGGCGTACACACCTTGGCCACTCTTTCTGGTCGCAACGGTCATTTCCAGGAGGAGATCGTCATCCCGCGCAAGCAGGCCTCGCTCATCAGCTACCAACAGCCGTACACTTTCGCCTCATCTTCATTCAGTGCGCGTGCGGCAACACGGGAACTGTTTCATGATCTGATCACGACTCTGTACTCTGCTGCAGTGGCTCGCATTTCCCGGACCCGCGGTGGGTGCGCTTCTCTTCGGTGCTTGAGGACGAGCAGCAGACTGTGTTCAAGGGCGAGGCGCTCCTTCTCGAAGACGTGGGCGTTTCTGTGATCTCCGACATCGGTACATTCTCGCGACCTCTCGCTTCGGGGAGTTTCATGTGCTGTATCTAATGTTATCGTCCTCCTAGATGATACCATCCGCATCAGCATGGTGTGCGACAAGCGCAAGCTTGTGTTGTATTCGTTCCTCAAGCGACTCCGTGCCGTGCCTGGCATGGCTCACCTCTACCGAGTGCGTCATACCCAGCTGCCACCCGCTTGGGCCCTCGAACTGTCCTCGCTCACCCGTGCGTTCTGGTGTGTCTTACGCTAGCACTGGGCGGCCGAGTTTGGCGCTCGATTCCACTACGTCTCTGGTGGTCCCTGGCAGTACTACCAGAGCATTAACGAGTTCTTTGAGCTCTCCGAGTTCCCCAAGGTAGCCGCCTTGTTGCTCGCCCATATGGCGGGGTATAGTGTCAAGCCAAAGTCACTGATCTAACTCGGTTCGTTCCTCCGCTGTGTCCAGGGTACTGTGCATCTGCGCCATCTGCGCATCAAGGACTCGTCGCTCTTTGCCTTTATCAAGTCGCCGCACTTTGCCAAGAAGCGCCTGATCGAGCCCATCCTCAAGCAGTTCCCCAAGCGCAAGTTCATCCTTGTAGGCGACTCTGGAGAGAAGGGTACGCTCACCTCCCGCTTCTGCTTCACAGCTTCAACTGATGACATGACGTGGTGTATGCACTTCGTTCAGATCCTGAGATCTATGCGGAGCTGGCTGCCCAGTTCCCCGACCAGGTCAAGGCCATCTTCATCCGTCGTGCGCCGGAGCACAAGGCCGTGACTGTCGTTTCAAAGACAACCACAGTCAAGGAGATCGACGACAAGGCCTCGTCGGCCAAGAATGGCGAGGAGGTCGAGAGTGGCAGCGAAGACGATGAGATGATGAAGCCCAACGCGGAGGCTAGCATGATCGCCGCCAGCTGCGGTGAGGAGAGTACCGACGACGACGATGACGAGCAGGAGGTCACCCACCACGCCGTCCCGCACAGTCGCGGCCGTCGCGGCAGCATCGCCTATTTCCGCGATGCCGCAGTGTCGAACGAGGGCCCTAATGAGATGACGCTGACGAAGCAGGAGACCAGCATTGACATCGATGGCAACCGCACGCGCACCGAGACTCGGCTGGTGGTCGAGGTGAGCGAGGAGGACCGCGAGTGTCTGGCGGAGATGAGCGACGAGCGCAAGGCACGCGAGTGGAAGCGCTTCGCGCCCATCTTTGCGCCCCTCAAGGGCCACACGCTGTGCCGCGTCTTCACTTGCCCCTCGGAGATCTCCAACTTCACGCTTGATGACATCACGCACTGCCGTGCCCAGAGCGGCGAGGACGCTATCGAGTGGGAGCTGGTTGATCCGAACGAGCCGCCCAAGCTCACCACTGTCATCGAAGAAGGCGAGCAGAAGACCGAAGGCGAGGGCGAGAGCGAGAGCCAAGCGACGAACGAAGCGACGACCGCCGAGAACCAGGCTACGAATGAAGTCGAGGAGGTCGTGGATGAGGTCGTGAAGCAGCAGCACGACGAAACGAGCGAAGAAGACAAGGAGCCCGAGCCTGAGCCTGAGGTGAGCGAGGAGCAGGTCGAAGCCGATGAGCTCGTCAATGACATTCAACAGGAGGCCGACGGCGAGGGAGAACAGACCTCGGACGAGTTCAAGGAGAACGTCGCTGAGGCCATGGACAAGGTCGAGGCCGAGGTGAATGATACATCGGCTGATGAGGGCCAAGCAGCGGAAGTCGAAATGGAAGAGGTTCACGTAACCGAACAAGAGCCCGAGCAAGCGGATGCTCCCGCTGAACCCGAAACCGTCGGCGCCACACACGAGCCTCAGCACGACGATAAGGTCGATGATGAGCCTCAGCACGAGGAAGAAGACAACGTTGTCGAGGAATCTGAGCCTCAGCACGACGACGAAGAGGGTGCAGAGACCTTGGAGGGCGATCACGTCGAGGTGGAAGCCGAGCCTGAGCCCGAGCAGCAGCGCGATGAGGCAGTTCCAGAGGCTGAGTCCCAGCAGCAGCACGAAGATGCTGACGTCGAGGTGGAAGCCGAGCCCGAGCCCGAGCAGCAGCAGCACGAAGAGACCGCTGCCACCGAGGAGGCCGAGATGGACGCTGAAGCCGAGCCCCAGCAGCTCGAGAGCGCCGTGGCGGAGGCCGAGGCGGAGACTGAAGCCGAACAGGAGGAAGAGACCGAGGGTGAGGCTGTTGTGGAGCAGGATACGGACGTCGTGCAGCAGGCGCCCGAAGACGAAGCGGAGCAGCAGCAGCAAGAGAGCCAGGAGAGTGATGTGAAGGAGGAGAGCGAGGAGGAAGAGGAGCGAACGCACCAACAACTCCAAGAAGATGACGAGGGCATGCCCGCCACCGCCACCGCCACCGAGGAGGTCGAGGACGTGGACGCTGGATGGGAGAAGGTCGACCCGTCAAGCGACAAGGAGGAGGAAGAGGTGGAGCACAACAGTGACGTCCTGGAAGCCCAGCCCCGCGATGGTGATGATGCTGGTGATGATGGCGAAGGCGACCACTAGTTCCTCTGCGCTGCAGTGCGCAAATTTTGTTATTTATTGCAAAATACATTTCTTATTTTCCTTCAATTTTCTAAGCATATAGTCGGCGAGGCGCAAATCAAATATATTGTGTGAGAGCTGCCCCACCAATGGGCGTAACGCCAGGCGTGCTAGTTGCGTTCTCGAAGGGCGAGCTCAATATGGGGGTTGGTTGCTTGCTAACATCTGAGCGCGTACGGTCAACCTGGTTGGCGAAACAGCGATTTGAGGCTCACACAATAAAAAGCCAGCCCGCTGGGCTCCATTCAACTCATCAAACAATCAACCGACCACCTACCAACCAAGCAACCCCATCTACACCTCAACATGTCTGCTGAAGCACCTCAGATTACTCTCTGGACCCACGCTGGCGGTCCCAACGGCTGGAAGGCAAGTCACTCTTCTCCTCAACTCTCACTGGGTGTGATAGCACATTGATCCTCAAATAACATGGCCATCATCCCTCTCCTCCTCATTTTGTCACATGGGCAATCACCAGGTGACTGCACTGCTCAAGGAGCTTGGCCTGACCTATGAGCACAAGTTCATCAAGTTCACCAACAAGCCTGCTTGCTGAGTTCCTTGCCATCCAGCCCAACAGGCGTGTTCTGGTCATCACCAACCACACAAGGGGCAACAAGGTGGTGTGGGAGTCAGTGGTGGTCCTGCTCTACCTCATGCACCACTATGACATGGAGAACAAGTTCTGGTTCACCAACCCCAACAAGATTGCTGATGGCCACCAGTGGCTCCTCTTCCAGGCCTCTGGTGTTGGTCCCTACTTTGGCCAGAAGGTGACACACCATCATGACCCCTCTGCTGTGCTTGATTGTGACATGGCAGACACTGACAGATGCAATGATGATGATGATGATGGTGATGATGCAGGCATGGTTCTCCCTCTATCACCACAAGAAGCTGCTGTTGGCCATTGAGTGCTACAAGAAGGAGATCTATTGCTTGCTTGGTGTGCTTGAGGGTCACCTCAGCAATGGCAAGGAGAGGTTCATGGGCAACAAGTACAGCATTGTGGACATCAACAACTACCCATGGCTCATCAGTGTGCCATACCTTGTGGGCACTGAGGCATGGGAGAAGTTCCTGCTTGTGAAGGCCTATGTAAATTGTGTTGGGGAGGAGAAGGGCATCAAGGAGGCCTACACCAAGAAGGTTCCCTTGCCAAGTGAGAGCACCACAAACACCTGAAGCAGAAATGGTATCTGGTTTCTTCACCACAGCAAGTCAAGAGTCAAGATATGTATGTGGAGGAAGGGGATGGGGGAAGATATGAGCTCTGTGTGCCAGCCGCAAGGACAACATGTGAGGCGTTGTACCAGAGACACCGGCTCAACGGCTTGATAAAGAAGAGAAAAGAAGAGGAAATAGGGTAGAAATAGATCTGGAAAATCAATCAAGCATTGTTTTTGCATCAACGCATCCAGAAAAGAAGAGAAAGGGAGAAGAGGTCAAGGGGGAGTACGAGAGATATGGAGTGGTCAGCAGGAAGAAGGAGCTCGAGCGGTGCCGTCACGGTCTACCTGAACGTGTACGACCTGGTCCCGAACAACTGGGGACACTCCCTCGGCCTCGGCCTCTACCACACAGGTCCCCCCTCAATATTTATTATTTATAATTTTTTAAATCATGTGCAGCAATTATTTGTTAAATTTAATTTTGGCCGTCAAACAATTATTTATTTTGTTTGTTGTGCGCTCGTGCAGGGGTTGAGATAATGGGGCAGGAGTTCTCGTTCTACGGAGGCGAGCAGGGCGGCGGCGGTGGCGGCATCATCGCGACGGTGCCCCGGGTCGTGCCGCCGCCGGCCAAGTACAGGCGCGCACCACCCGCATCCGCATCCGCACTCACTCTCGCTCTCCGCTCATGATGGTCGGTGTGTGCGTTGTGTGTAGAGAGTCGATCGAAATGGGCCAGGTCCGCATATCGTCCTCTGAGCTCCGGGCGATCATCAGCACTCTCTCCAAGGACTTCACGAGTGCGTTCTTGTTCTTGTCATCCTCGTCGCTCTACGCTCTTCTCTTCGCAACGGGGTGCCGCACGTCGGTGGTGTCATGAGCGCTAATCGAAGCCCGACATGGTTGTGCGTGCGTCGCGTTGGGTGCGTCGAGCAGGTGACAACTACCACATGACCGGCAAGAACTGCAACAGCTTCTCGGACGCTCTCTGCGTGGCGCTGCTCGACAAGTGCGTCTCGCTCGTTCGTTGTGTTATGCTCTTCCTCACAGCCCACACTCATGACGCGTTTGTGTCACTTCCGCCTACCAGGCACATCCCTGGATGGGTAAACCGCGCCGCGACGCTGGCCGGTCCGCTCGTGGGCGGCTGGCTGGGACCCACTGCCCCTGCCGTTCCCGTCGCGCCTGCCGTACCCGCTCCTCCTATCCTCTCTACCTGAGGAACTAGATCTAATCGCACGCCCTCTACGATCTGTTAACGACGTGGCAGTCCAAAGCATTCGACGGGCAGGGCTACAGACTCTCGGATGCCTCCACCACGGCGCCTGTGCCGCCACCAAAGGACGCCTCGTCCATAACCTACGTTATCAAGGTAAGCGCCGCGCCTCGCACAAGGCAACGTTGAAGCTCTGATGGATGCTGACAGCCGATCAGCTGGACGATGAAGAGCCGATGACGGCCCTGCAGTTCCGCCTGCACGACGGCAGCCGAGCGCAGGCCAACTTCAATCACACGCACACCGTGGCCGACGTCAGGCAGTACCTTGATCACGTCACAGGGTAACAGCTATACGCCGTTGAACACGCTTTCTGAGTGCTGCGCAGTACTGACCTAGTTTTATGGTGTTGTTGCTGCCGCTTGCAGGATACAATCCTACGACCTGTGCACTTCATTCCCCAGGACCGTGCTCACCAACCCGGCCCAATCGCTAGCCGAGGTACCTCGCTTGTGTGTCGTGTGACACAAAGATCACCGCTGACCTCCAGCGCGTCTTCCCCAGGCGGGACTGCTCAACGCGGTGATAATCCAGCAGCTCAAGTGAACCAACGTCTCACGTCATGCTCGAAGCACACGCACGCATGCGCGCCACATATACATAGTTCCTCCTCCGTTGGCCGTGGTTGCATGGCGTGGGTTGTTGGTGTTGTGTATCTATTTACAGGCTACGCGGTTGATCTTGCGTCGGCCTACGGCGCCGGCATGGTGGCGTGCGGCTCGGCGCCGATCACGTTCTCGACGGGCGGCTCCGGCGACTCTGTGTCGTGGTAGGTGAGTTGGCGCAGTGGAAGCCACTTGTTGAACACCTCACCCTCCTTCACCGTGTCCTCTTGCCAACTCGACGCATACAGGATCGCGCAGTGCGGCTGTGTCGCATCGCGTTCGTGGTTAGCGTTACACTCCCTCGCACCTGTGAGAAAGGCAGCAGCAGCAGCGGCAGAGGAAGGACTGGTCGTACGTTGCCCTCGTGGTCGTAGAAGAACTGACTTCGATCCGCCAGCCGCAGCAGCCGCCCGTCCTTGCACCGCACGAGCGGCGAAAAGCTGAACACGTCTCCGGCCGTCATCGGCGGCCTATCGACGAGCACACACGCACGCTCATCAGCACCCGCTCACGACACCAGAATGCGAGATCACCAAGAGAGAGAGAGAGAGAGTACTTGCGGATGACCGCAGGGACCTGTGGTCGATGGTTTGTGTTGATCGATCCGATGTTGGTGTAGGGCAACCCGATGAGCTCCTCCTGCGCGTTGCGTCGCGTGCGCACGAGGTGAGTCGCCTCGGTTGGTCAGGGGAAGGGAGAGAAGGGAGTACTCGAGCATAGCCGACGAGGCTCGCGAAAGCGTCGTTGACGTAGACCATGATAGGAGGGGTGTCCGAGAGCGGGTTGATGGAAATGGCGATCGGATACCTGGCCCGCCGTGTCGTGCCACACGCGAGTGTGAGTGTGAGTTCAATCGTAAGAACAAAAGCGAAGGCGTAAAGAACGAAAGCGAGGGAGAGCGGTACCGCAGGTCCAGAATGGCGAAGCGCTGGGGCGAGATGTCGTAGTCACACAGGAACGGCAGTTCTTCTCGTGCCTCGAGCAGCAGGGAGGGCGAGACGGCCGCGTGGAGGACCGACAGCTCGAACGAGAAGGAGGACCGCGCCGAGTGCGGCGGAGAGGCCGGCGAGGAAGAAGTCGAAGGCGAAGATGACGACGAGAAGGACGACGCCGACAGATAGGCCAGCGATGACGACGACACCGAGGGCCCGAGTGTGGGCGAAAACTGGGCCAACAGGAGCGAGCCTCGGTCTCCGAAACTGTCGGCGGCCCACGCCAGCTGCGCACCGAACTGATCACCGCCAGGCTGGAACGGATGGTGCTGGTGGTGGTGGTGCTGGTGAGGATGATGGTGCTGATGGTGCTGATGATGGTGGTTCTGTTGGTGGTGGCGGTGCTGGAGCTGATGCTGGTGCTGGTACTGGAGTTGCTGTTGCTGTTGGATCTGCTGAGCGAGGGCCAACTTGTTGAGCAGCTCATCGCTGTGTGCGCGGTGGGTCTTCATCTTCTTGACCTTATCGCGCAGGCGTTGATTGTCTCCGCGCAAGCCGCTCATCTCGACTGACATCATCTCCACCAGCTGTGCCAGGAGGCCCAGCTTCTTCTCCATCTCCTTCATCATCTCCGTCGTCCCGTGAGACACACTCTTGCTCTCGTCGTTCCCGTCTTTCCCGTCTTTCCCGTCTTCCTCTGCGTCTCCATCATCGCCGCTTTGTTGGGCCTTCCCGTCCTCCCTGTTCTCTCCCATGGCTTGGTCTCTCGTCACCTTGATCTTCTTGTGCTGGCGTTGCTCGGTGCCGTTGCTGTCGTGATGCTCGCTGCCGGCAGTCGCAGGCGTGGAGGTAGTCGTCGTGTGAGCGTCGTTGCTGTCACAAGGTTGGCCCTGCAGGTGCGCTCTGGTGAGCGTGGTGTCCTGACGCGGCGTCTCGCCTGCACTGGCTGCACCCCCAAGTACGTGAGCAAACGCAGAGAGCAATCCATGCATTCACGCGCAAGCGCACGCACCTCCTTCTTCGACCTTGACCCGCTTGCGCGAGGCCAGATGCTTCTGCGAGCCGTCCTGTAGTGGCCCATGCGTCACGAGCAAAGGAGGGTATGGCTGCTGTTGTTGACTGAGCGCGTTCATCGACGCCTGCTGCTGAGCTACAGGCTGCACCACGCGCGCTGGGAACTGATAAGCTCCCTGCGGTCGCGGTGGTCGTTGCGCCGACGGCGGTGGTGGCGTCGGCTGCATCGGATGTGGTTGCGGTGGGAGTGATCGGGATCCGATCGGCAGAGCAGGCATATGCATCGCTGCGACCCCGGCGATGGTGGGGAGATGGCGGAGAAGTGGCAGAGGAGGGCCGGCTGCGTTGTTGTTGTGTCTGACGGGCGGCAGAGGCCGGAGGACCGGCAGTTCGTACGGAGTGACCGGCGGCTGGCGTCTGCCGCGCTGGCGCGTGGGCGCGTCACGGCACTGCGAGCCCTTGCCCAGTCGCATGCACCTCCGGCATGGTCGCATTCTGCGGCAGGGAGAAGGTGCGCATGTTCAGAGCTCCGGCCACGTCGGAGAAAAAGAGCGAAGGCGACAAAAAGAGCGAAGAGAAGAGTTTTGAGGAAAGAAAGAGAGAAAGGGGGGGGGGCAAACCCGTCGCAGGCGGTATGGGCATCACGGCACAGCAGGCAGGCTCTGAACGGTCCCTCTCCTTTTTTCGCAGTCGGCGAAGATGCATCTGCCGTTTGGAGGTCGCCCTCTCCTCCCCCTCCGCCAGTTGCAGCCTCAAGACGCTCGCCTTGTGACATGTCCTCCGTCCACACACGTGCAATGCGCCCCGGCGTAAGTGTGCCTTCTGCGCAAGGCAACAACAGGCTGCAGGTTCTTGTGCTTAGTTGCAGCGTTTGACAACTTTGGCCGTGCCACGGCACGCAAGGTCGCCAAGCCACCGAGAGGTTCACAAGACAACCGATGACGCCATAAAATTTTATCGTTTTCTCTAAACATAATTTTGGTGAAATGAAATTTTAAATTGTCTTTTTTAATTGTGGGCGGCAGGCGAAGATGAAGAGGGTGGACGTGCCGTTCGTCAAGATGCACGGGCTGGGCAACGACTTTGTCGTGGTCGCCCACCCATCGCCGGTGCACGACATCGTGGCTATGGCGGAGGAGGAGGAGGGGACCGGAGACACGACCCGCGAACGGGAGCTGGGCCGGGTGGCTCGCGCGCTCTGTCGCCGCCGCTTCGGCGTGGGAGCCGACGGGCTGGCGCTGATCCTGCCCGCCGCCCCCCTCTCGCGCCAACACTTCAGGTAGGCATGGGCCACTCGCAAGCACTCGCTAGTGTCGAGTTTAATTGTGCACCAATGGGTGTTATTGCTCACGTCACACGCCGTTTGGACGATCAATGTCTGACGTCAGGTTCGAGTTGTACAACGCCGATGGTTCAGGTGTGCATGAAGAGATTCTCTTGTACATGATGCATGGCTCGCTGCCTGCCTGCTTGATGCACTGACTGGATGATGTCATCAACACTCGTGCGCGTGCGTGGTCGAGCAGCGGCGGCGATGTGCGGGAACGCTCTGCGGTGCGTGGCCAAGCTGGCGTGGGAGCGGCGACGACAGCTGCTGCCGTCGGCAAGCAACGAGGGCGGCGCAGGTCTAGCGGGATCGACCGATGAACCGGTGCTGCTCGTGGACACCCCAGCAGGTAAAGATCACGTGAAGCCTCGCCCAGACACGCGCGAGTCCGTCGTCTGATGACACTGGACGCTGACCTGGTGGCCGCAGGCGAAATGGCGGCCCATCTGACGCTCGACGAGCATGGCGAGCGAGTGACGGCGGTCCGTGTGAACATGGGCAGGCCGCTCTTTGCTCGGCGCCACGTCCCCTGCCTCTTGCGCGAGGATGGCGGCTCGGAGGACGACCCGATTTTGATGGCCGAGTACCGCCACACGGACGGCCGCACGTTCCGCTTCTCGTCCGTCCTCGTCGGCGTGCCGCACACCATCCTCATCGTCGAGCGCGCTGACGATGAGGAGCTGATCCGATCTGTCGGCCCGGTCATTGAGAAGGACCGCGCGCTCTTCCCGCAGGGCACCAACGTCGGCTTCGTGCAAGTCTTGGCCGACAATCACATCAACTACCGGTACGTCTCTCCCTGCTGCTCGTTGTCTCGCGCTTGGCTCACGTAGCGACGCGCACGAGCGCAGGGTGTGGGAGCGCGGGGTTGGGCCGACGCTGGCGTGCGGCACCGGAGCATCGGCGGCTGCGGTGGTGGCGGTCGTGCTGGGCCTCGTCGATGGCGCGCGACCGGTGTGCGCGCACCTGGCTGGAGGCGATCTCACGCTCCGCGTCGATGTGTCGCCGATCTCAGCCTCCGCTACCGCCGGGGATGGAGAAGACTCACCGGCGGGGCGCGCGGGACGAGTGGAGCGAGTGTGGATGGAGGGTCCGGCCGAGATCGTGTGCGAAGGGGTGGCGAGCATCACGCTGTGACACAACATACAGCGCAACGCTCGCCAAGAGGTCACATACGGGTTCATGACGCTTTAGTGGGCGCCTTAATCGAGGCGTTGTAGTCGGCGACGGAGCGAAACATGAGCACGATGAGCGGCACGCAGGGGATCAGCACGGCGAGGGCCAGTCCGGCAAAGACCCACTCCACCGAGAAGCGCTCGATGAGGGCCGGCCCAAAGTTGAGCACGACGAACGAGTACTGGAACTGGAACGAGTAGATGCACGCCTGGACGCTCGACGCGCTCTGCGGTCTGTCA
>CDFA01022571.1:0-13642 GCA_000826305.1 Acanthamoeba healyi | reverse complement strand
ATCCTTGGCTAAGTGTGTGCTTGTGAGGATGAGAACGAGCAAGTTTGACGACGAGAGAACAGCCCAAGGCATTCATTGTCCTATTTGGTGATGCAACGAAACCTCTTACCGGGAATATCACGGTATGTATGGAATGCGGTTAAGATGCAACATATGCATGTTTTCCATAAATATTCGAGCGGGTTTTCGTTTTGTTTTCGGGTTTGGTTTGGCAGATCGCCAGAGCATGGCTTCTCGGTGAGCTCCACCCTAGAGAGCCGCGCCTTCACACAACGCACCATCCCTCTGAGTCCACGGCCCTGAAGCTCCGCCCGGCCATAAAGCTTTGTGTCCCTCATTTCTCATTCATCACACTACAACAACAACTACACCACCACATAACACTATGAGCTATCAGTATCCTTCTGGCCTTCAAGCACCTCCCGCGATCGGCAGCGGATTTGTCGATGCGGCCGGCTATGCCGTCAACACTCAGGTGTGAGTCCGCGCACATTCCTTTTTACCTCCGACCCAAGAGCTGACCTTCTTCGTTCTCTCTTCTCTCTCTGCAGAGCATGGCAGGCATGACAAGCTATCCCGCTCCAGGTCTCGCTGCTGGCGGTCCAGCTGGCTATCCGCCCATGCCTGCTGGCGTCGGAGCTGGATATCCCACGGACCCGTACAGCGCTTCCGCAGGCGCCTATCCGCCTCAAGCTGGCGGCAGCCTTCCCATGGGCGGCGCTTCCACGATGAGCGGTGCGCCCATGATGGGGGGCATCAACACCAACGACCTCTATGCCCACGCTCAGGTAAGGCAGAGTGATAGCATCTCACGAGCTAGTTGATTGTGTGCACTGTGCGGAAAGTGCTCACATCACGGCCAACACACCACTACACACCAGCAATACGGGCTGAGCCGAGGCGAGGTCGACGCCGCGGTGCAGACGTACCAGGAAATGAGCAACATGGATCGCAGCATGCTCACGTCCCTCGGGTCGGGCACCCTTCAAAACTTCCTTCGCCGCATCTTCGGCGGAAGCAGCAGCGGACAGTCGTCCATGATGGGCACCGGCACCGGTGCGGGCATGGTCAACGATCAGTTCATGAGCAACGTCTCCCGCATCCTCACCACCACGCTCTCTACCGGCCGAGTACGCTTCTCCTCCTTCTCCAGCGATCTCTCTCTCTCTCTCTCTGATCACTCACGCACTCTGTTCTGTAGTTGCCCAACATCAAGGAGTTCCTGACCCTCCTCGGCACCAACAAGATGGTACGGACGCTGATCCCTCACCTCACAAGCACGGCTGTACGACCGCGCTTCACTCTTGTATGGCTGGCTCACTCTGTTGTTCCTTTCTCTCTCTCTCTGTTCGCACAGCAATACGGAGCCGGAGGCAAGTTCAACAGCGAAATGGGCACGATGGGCGCCATGGGCCAGCAGCAGCAGCAGTACATGCAAGGCGCCATGGGCCAGCAGCAGCAGCAGTACCCTGGCATGGGCGGTGGGATGGGGATGGGGATGGGGATGCAGCAATCCCCGCAGGCCGGCATGGGCCAGCAGTACCCGGGCATGGGCGGTGGCATGCCGCCTTACTAGGGACCAAGCTCGTTTGTTTACTCCACTCTCGTGAGAGCAAGAGGGTGAAGCAACGCACACATAAACCAGTTTGCCTTCCACATGATCACCATCACCATCATTACCGTTGGCAGGCTGCAGGCCGTCGCCGTCACTCACCAGGCAAAGTAGGAGTTGCTGGTTTGGCGCCACTCGCTGGTGATGCTGCGCTTCCAATGGGAGAGCGCCTGTTCTTCGACGTAGCCTCGCTTGTACTGGCGGTACGACTCCTCCCGCAGAGGATTCTGCTTCGCCATCCGCCGATACCTACGGTTACGGCACGTCACATCACCGTGGTCGGGGTTAAGTTACTGAGTGCACACACGGGCGCGCAGACGACGCGTGCGTGTGCGATTTGAGTGGGATGAGTGCATGGTGGTACCGTTTGGTCTGTGTGCTTTTGCCCTTGAGACTGACCTTGTTGACCTTGAGCAACTTGAGCTGTCCCTCCCACCACTTCTCAGGTCCTGTGCTCCCTGGTGGCAGGATCTTGGTGGCGTCCCGCACATGCTTGTGCGCCTGTTTGTGGTGTGTGCGTGCGTGCATCGTGGTGTGGTGTGGCGTGAGCAGGCGGACGGTTACAGGGCAGAGAGGTAGAGCGATCGTACCCTGAAGATGGTCCAGAAGCGAGAACCAAAGCGATGCTGGAGGAAGCCCAGCACATGTCGCCACCGCCACCCGCTCAGCTCGTTGAGGTGCGTAACATTGTGTTTGGCCGAGTTCATGGGGAAGTAGGACCACGCCCGCGACGTCTCGAACACGACGTGCGCCTCGACCTTGCGCGGTCCAGCCAAGCCGCGACCTGACGACGACGGTGACGACGACAACGTGCGGTTCTTCTCTCGATGGAAGTAGTCCTCTGGTCCGCTCTCCTCTCGCCTTGCCTTGCGCGACGTCGCCCTCGCGTCCTTCTCTCTTGTGTCGTCGTCGCCGGGGCCGCCAAGACTGTCGATTAGTTGCGTGACGAGACGGCGGAAGCAAGTGCGCTCGTTCTTCCCGCTCGCCCTCCGCGCCACTCCGCGCACCCTCTCGCCTCCTTTCGCTCGCGCTTTGGTCGTGCATAGCGCCACCAGGCGCCGCTTGTCCGCGTTCGTCATCACGTGACTATCGAGCGAGTCGTCGTCATCGCCCTCGTCGCCCTCGGAGCTGGAGCTGAGAGCGAGAATGCTCAATGCAGCTGCAGCCTGCACTCGCAGTTCAGACGATCCTGCACGAAATGAGGTCTGTTAGGTTCATTTCGAGTGGTGTGTGGCGAAAGCTTGCACACAGCGCATGTGCGTGCATGTACCAGTGACGTTATGACGGGCATCGTCCCCCTCGACCAGGATGAGCTCAACAAGTGATCGCTTATGAGGCCCCACCAACGCGAGCACAGTCTGGTCGTCGGTCAGCAGACTCAGGAGGAAGCTCCACACGCGCAGCGCTTGGGCCTGCTCCGTCGCGTCGATAGCAGGAGTAGTTGGTGTACGCCGCCTCGGCTGCTGCCCCTCCTCATCCTCCTCAACCTCCTCACTTTCCTCATCCTCTTCATCTTCGGATGGCTCGCTGCTCTCTTCGTCATGCTCCTCTTCGTCGCTCTCACCGTCATCGTTTTCGTTCTCGTCGTTCTCCTGGCTGACATCCTCGTCGCTTTCGCTTTCGCTATCGCTATCGTCGCTGCCTTCGTCCGTATCGTCTGCCTCCGGGTGCGAGTCGTAGCTCTGCCACAGCGCGTCAACCTCCTCACGTGCATGCTCGCTCTTTCGCCGCTGCCGCTGCTCGAGGTAGCACTCGGCGATGAACTTGCAGGCGTCGCTCGTGATGCGTGCGTCGTCAAGGATGAAGCACACCACGGCCAGTGCTTCCATCGCTTCGACCCGCAACGAACGTCGTCTCTCCCTTTCGTCCTCCTCCAGCTCGCTGCTCTCAGTCGTAGAGCTGAGGTTCATCATCTTCACGTCGTCCTTCACCGTGCGGATCACGCTCATGAGCACGTCGTCCAGCGCCACGGACTCGGTGTCGAGATCAGCGCGACTTCCTCCTCTCTTGGTTCGGGCGCCGTGAGCCGATGGTGACGCGCGCGATGGCGTCAGCAGAGGGGCATCGGCGACGAAGCGCCGAGGCAGATCCTTGCCGCACAGCACGCTGAGCGCGCCCACCAGCTGCAGGGAGAGGATCTGCACCTCCCATTCGACGTCGGCAGTCGACTGCTTCTTGGTCTTCTTGTTCGTTTTCTTGCTCTTCGGCTTGGAGCGAGCCTTGGCAGCGTGATCACCATCGTCGCTGTTGACTTCAGCGTCATCATCGCCGTCACGTTCCTTGTCGTCGTTGTCGTTGTCATCACTCTCGCCCTCGTCCGATGACGGGTCGCTGTGGTCCGCCGCCGCCGCCGATCGGCTCCGGAGAACGGGACGCAGGCGGGCCTTGACCCAGGCCGCGAGCTCCGCCACCCTCTCCTCGGTTGTGACTACGACTCTGTCTCCCACTCCATCTCCGTCTTCGTCTTGGTCCGCCACCTCGCTCTCCAGCCACCCGGGCCTCGCGCCGATCGTCAACAGTGCTCGCACCAGCCCGCTCGCCGCCACCTGTGGCCCACACCAATTTTTATTTTAAAAAAACAATTAAATAAACCAAACATTATTAAAAATATTAAAATTATACGCGAAAATTTATTTAAATTGGAGAATACTAGCTCTTAATTTAATTAAGTTTAAATAAATAAATAAACGGACCTTTTGGCGTCGTGGGTCGGTTTGGGCGAAGAAGGCGTTCCAGGCGCTCTGGCTGGGCGAGTCGGTGGGCCACACGACCTGGAGATCGCCTGCCGCCATCGCGACGTCGTCGGACTGGGGCACCACGTCGACGTTGCGCCAGTACCTCCCGTCCTTCAGCCTCTTCTGCTGTCCCGTCCCCTGCCGTTTCTTCTTGTTGGCTCCTCCCGCCTGCCTCGGCGCCGCTTTCCCCTTGGTGTTGCCCGCTCCCTGTCTTCCCATCCTCTCCCTCTCTCAAACTCAGTTGGCTGTGTGTGCACACGAGTGCGCTGTACGGTTAAGATACAACACGTTGGTGTGGTGGTTGGGGTTAGTTTATTGCTGGCCTTCGCCGAATGGCAAGTGAGAAAAAGATGGTGGTGATCACACTCCGCCGACTTGGGTTAGAGATGGCCGGAGGCTTGCAGGAGGATGAGGGAGACGATGGGCACGGGCATGTCGCCCTGCACGCGGTAGGGCGCGCGGAGGGAGCCCGGTCCGCCCATGGCGATGCGCATCGCCATGAACGACGCGTTCTCGGGCGCGTCGGGATCAGCCGAGCCCTTCTTCGGCTGCTCGGATGGCGGATCAGCCCTGAAGAGAGATAGAGAGCGAGAGAGATGACAGTGAGCCTCACGCACGACACATGCCTCGACACGTTGGTGCAAGAGCCGTACCGCGTGAAACGCCAGAGTTCTTGATTCCAGAAGGTGTCGCGAATGCCGATGCCGGCGCGACACTGGAACACCTTCTGGGGACGGAACTGGATGCGAAGCGAGTCGCTGCGCCACTCCAGGGTCGGATAGTTGAAGATGCCAGCCAGCACTCTCAGACGCCTGATGTCGAGTGAATGTTGGGGCACGCGTGCGGCGTGACTTGGGTGAGTCAAGTGCCTTGGTGGATTGAAGATGAAGAGGAACGGTTGAATCGTACGAGCCATCGAACGTCCATTTCTGGTTGGTGCGCGTGCAGAAGCTGAAGCCGGTCAGCATGTTCTGACAACGATCCCACAGCCACCGCTCGCCGTTGCCAGTGACCGTCGCGTACCGCCACTTCTCATAGCCTGTTGTTCCTCACCCCTCATGGTGAGCAAACGTGCCGAATATCGTGCGCGTGATAAGAGCGTACGTTGTTTGAACTGGAGATACCACGCTCGTTCATCGGGCACGCTCTCGCCCTCACTCTCGCCCTTGGCCCTCTTGGCCTGTGTTTTGGGATCAAAGTGAAGCAGGATGCTCTGTTCGTCGACGTCGCTCCATTTGGCGTTCTCAGCGCGGAGCCACAGCACAAACAGTCGCCTCCACAGCAGCGGATCCTGTTGTAGGCCAATTCACGTACGACTGATCAGCCCTCTCCTGAAGTTTCTAATGATATGACAGAGTCGCAACGCGTACCTGGGCCGGCTCGACGAGCCACCTGCAGGTTCGGGAGAGATTGGCCAGATCTCTGGCTGCGAGGTTTCTAAAGACGCCCAGCATGACCTCCTTGGGCAGGCCAAACAGGCCGTTGCCCTCCACGCCGGTATCGGGCCACTCCAGCACGGGCACGCTGAGGCTTTGCTGTTGCTCGGCCTCGGCCTCGATCTCCTGCGCCAAAGCGACGGCGGCAGCGCGATCGGTCTCCTCTTGTCTGGTGGCGTTTTGATGGTCATAATCGTCATCAGCGCCAGAGCACACCACAAACTGACGTCAGAGTTGGCGAGGGTGTGGAGTGTCACACGGCACCTTGCGGAGGCCTCCAAGGCCGCGGCGAGGGCTTTGGCTTCTTCGGTAGCCTCGGCCGCCTTCCTCCTTTCGGCGTCGCGCTCGTTGGCTCTGTCCTTCTGACGCTGCAGCTCGGCCTCCCATTCGTTGCGGGCCTCGCGCTGCCAGTCGTCGTCCATGGCGTTGGCCACGCTCACGCTCTTGAGATCCTTCTCCAGCGTCTTGATGTGAAATCTCAACTGCTTGATCTTGCGGTGCTGCTTCATGCACAGCCTCTTGATTTGGTGCTTGCTCATGGTCTCCAGCCTGATCGCCAGCTCGACCTTCTCGCCATTGTCGCTGTCGTCGTCGTCGCCAGCATCCAAGTCGCTATTGGCGTCGCTCTCGCGGTAGCCGTTGTCGATGGGCTCGCTGTGGGCGTCATCGTCGTGCTCATCGTCAACCAGCAATCGCTGCTTGCCCTTGTCCTTGTTCTTGGCTTCTACGATCGCAGCGGCGGGTTTGGTGGACATGTGGTGGCCGTTCGTACTCTCTCTGGCGGCTTCAGCGCTCTGGCTGAGCCTGAGCGCGGCCATGTCGAGCGCCAGCCCGGCGGGCTTGGTCATCTGAGTCCCCAGCTTACGCTCGGCGCTGTCATCCAGCGGCAGATCGGTAAAGTCGTCCTGATCGTCGTCAGTATCCATCTCCTGTGTGATTCCCCAACAACACGACACTGCTTCAGCTCCATTTGCACACACACACACACACACCACACATAGAGAGAGAGAGAGAGACGCGGTCGCGGGACCGGGTGAAGAGCGCACCTGCAGCAGAAGAGATGCGTAGGCATGGTCCTCCGCGCTGAAGGTGCCGTGCTTGGCCGGCAGCCGATCGACGCGCGGCTCACGTCCCGCACCTGGTATCAGTCCACACCCTCATCAGCGTTTATTTTCGATTTATTCGATTTATTTAATATTATTAATGAATAGAAGAATGCCAAGAATTTAAATATAAAAATTTTAGTTAAAATGCAAGAGCTGGAGCAGCACCTGTGGTGGCGGGGGCGGCGTGAGGGCTGTTGTTGTCGGGGCTGTGGGGGTGGTAGCCGCTGCGCGCGAGGGACTTGGCGAGCTGCTCGTCGTCGGACTGGAGGGCGCGGTCGAGGCATCGGTTGACGTGGCCCTCGATGTCGGCCAGCGCCAGCTCCACGTTGCACACCGGGCACGCCCCGCGGTTGTGCCGCCGGTCCTCACGCTCCATCAACGAGTACAGGTCCATCACACCTGAAGAGTCGCCTTGTGCCCTGCTGGCCGGTGGCTCGTAGTTGTTGTGTTCTTGTGCTTCCCTGAAGAGGTGTCTCTGTGTGGTAGAAGGAAAATTGTTCACAAATTAATTCCTTCAAGAGTTTCATACATCTTGCAGGAAAGCCATGGTTTGAGCACTGGTGGCTCTGGGTTGAAGGGCACAGAATGACAATATAGTGTATCAACAGCACAGCAACAGCTCAATTGTTTATATCACCAACTTTTATTATGATGTGCTTTCCTGTCTAGGGTGAGTGATCATGGACAAAGGGCTAAAGTTGTTTGGCATGATAACTACAAGGATCAGTACATTGAGCACAAGCTACATTACCCCAAGTTCCCTTGGCCAAGGGAAGGGTGAATCGCCTACGAACTCTCCAACGACCATTAAAGGGAACGGCTGACGTGGCTGTCCATGAGTGGTTGAATTTCTGCGCTTGTTGAGGACAAACGGACAGAGAGCCGCACTCGCCCCTCAAGCACTGCCGGCACAGCCATGACGGCCTCACGCACGACCTCCTTGTTCCTGCTGTTCGTCTTGTTTTGCCAATGGAACCTTGCTAGCGCAGCCCCGCCCCGCTTCACGCCTCTCGTCCTCATGCACGGTACACTCTCCATTTATTTATTTCTTTTTATTTTAAATCTTTTAATTAAAATTAAATTGTGTGGGTGGGGCGGGGCGTACGGCACAGGCATCACCGACACGAGCTCGAGGATGGACCACATCGCCGCGCTCGCGCGGAGCCTCATGCCGGGCATCTACGTGCTCGAGCTGGAAGTCACGGGCTCGTCCGAGGGCTCCGTCTTCACCGGAAGCGACACTCAGGCGCGTCCCCGGCCCAATCCCGCTGCGTCCCGTCAGCCGTGCAAGCCGCGCCAAGTCCGCTGTTGCCAGAGGGACTGACGCGCGTTGTGTGTGCGTGTGCGTGTGCGTGTGCGGTGATGCGTGTGCGTGTGGGGCGGTGCTTGTGCGTGGGTCACAGGTGGAGCTGATTTGCAAGGCGCTGGCCGCCGATCCCAACCTGGCCGGAGGGATCAACGTGCTGGGCACGTCGCAAGGCGGGATCCTGATGCGCGGCTACCTCGAGCGCTGCAACAATCCGCCCGTCAAGAACTTCATCTCGTGGGTCGCTCCCATGATGGGCGTCTACGGCTGTCCGGTGGTTGGTATCCCATCTGCTGCTGCGCCTTCTCTGGCTGCAACGCTCACGTTGCTTCACCTCAAACTCATGTCTGTGTTTGTTTTCAGGTCGGAAGCTGGGAGTACCTCAACGCTACGCTGGATGACATCGCCGACTGCTGCATCTACGAGTCGTGGGCACAGGACCTCCTCTCCTTCGCCGGCTACTGGCGTGGTGCGTGCGCCCCGGTCTTCGTTCTTTATCCCTCAGCTTCGCTTTCGTTCTCAGTTAACGTGATCTTCCTCTCCATTGGCAACTGCGTGCGTGTGGGGAACGTGAGCAGACCCGTACGCACTGCCGACCTACCTGCAGGAGAAGGTCTTCCTCTCCGACATCAACAACGAGCGCGACGAGAAGAACCCGCTGTACAAGAGGAACGTCCTCTCGCTCGAGAACTTTGTCATGGGCTACTCCCTCGTCGACAATGTGCGTGCTCACGACCCGTTCGGCAGCCTCTCTCTGCTCGCCGCCTTGGCCTTGGCCCCTTGTGCACCCGACTGACTGCATGCCGCGTCCTGCGCTCGCAGGTCCTGATCCCGCGCGAGACGGGCTGGTTCGGCGTGTTCGCCAACAACTCGGTGGCGTCGATCGTCCCGCTCGAGGATCAGCCACTGTACAAATACGACTTCATCGGCCTCAGGACGCTGCAGGAGACGGGCCGGCTGCACCGTTTCTCGATCCCCTGCGCGCACAACGACTACACCTCGCCGTGCTTTGACAAGTACTTCATCGCCAACGTGCTCCCCTTCGTCAACTCGACCACCACCGCGGCCTCGGCGACGGCGGCCAAGAGCATCGACGACAATCTCTGAGAGCGAACGCCCACAACCCTCACGTCCGCACGCACGCACGCACGCACGCGAGAACGAGGATGATGTAGTTGTACGAACGAACTCTGTTTCGCTTCACTTGATCTCTACGCCACCCCTTCCCTGCGAAAGGCGCGCTCGACGGAGTCGTAGAGGCTTTGCTTGCGCGCTTCATGCTGATTCTTGACATCGGCCTCGAGCCGGTCCACGACCGCCAGGATGTTGCGCACCATCGTCTTTTGCTCGTGCGTCAGCACGGGCGCTCCGACCGTCATGGGTCCGACCTGCTGGTCGGCCTGAGTGAGGGCTCGCCTGCACGCGTCCCGCGCCAGCTCGTGCTCCTGGCACAGCAGCGCCAGCTTCTCCCTACGAGCGGCCACATCACGGATCAAGCGTGTGAGCTAAGTCCTCTAGGGCCGGGCGGCATTGGCCGACGCTGGGCCATGGGCATGAGCGTGGAGGACCGCACGCACCTGACGGTCTTGGCGACGTAGAAGCGCGCGGCGCCCTCTCGGCCGCCCTTGGTCAGCACCTCCACGGACCAGTCGCGGCAGAGGTCGATCATCTTGTCCACGACCGCGGCGTCTCCGGTGGCGTAGAACATGCCCAGCTGGGTGACGCCACAGACGCGAGGACGAGACGGTGAGCAAGAGGCCAGAAGAGAGAGTGAGAGAGCGCGCGAGAGCTGTCATGAGGCCTGATGTGTTGGTACCAGCACGTGGAGGTTCATGTTGGCGTTGATGACGTCCATCTCCACGAGCAACGGGTCGGGTGGAGGCGTGGCAAGCAAACTGCTTATCGTCTGTTCACGAGCATCATTCGTGAGTCGCTTGTGGTGGCAAGAAGGGAGAGGCACGCCAGCCCTGTGCGCGCAGCGGTCGCGCACCTGCTTCATGGCTTCCTCGGTCACTTCATCCGCCAGCTTCTGAAGGTGCTCCCTTCCTGAGCGCACAGCATAGCAGCTGTAAGCCGCGGTGCTCCAGTGGTGCTGAGCTGAGCGAGTGCTGCTGTACCGTTCGATCCGCCGAGCCAGAGGCCGACCAGCAGCGCCTGTCTCGACTCCTGATCGCCATGTGCGTGTGTCAGCCCAAACCGGACGCACAGAACGTGATGAGTACGTGAGTGAGTGAGTGAGACTGTATGTACGTACCTGGAGCACGTTGTAGATGTCGCGCACGGTGAAGTGTGAGAGCGATTCAGGTCGGCTCTTGATGATGCCCGCAAGCAGACCGGTCATCAGCCAGCCATCTGCGGGTTGTGTGTTGAGAGGGTGGATGTGCTGACAGCGTCAGGAGTCGGTCAACATGCGAAGCCTCGGCTGTGCCCAAGCGCCCTCTGCAAGTACCTTCGGGCTTCATGCGATCCTTGAGCAGAGACTCAACGGCGAGCTTGAGCAGGTCGGCCTCCGGGTGTCTGATCACGCACGCACACATGCAGGCACGGAGAAGGAGGACGGTGAGTCTAGTTAGATCTGCTCTATGTTGATGGCGCGGAGCAAGGAGGCGTGGAGGCGAACGTGTTCCACGTACTTGTAGTAGTAATGCATCCAGTACAGCACGTCTAGCCTTGTCTGCGCATGCACAATAGAGACGACGTTAGCACGCACACGCACAGCTGATGATGGGTGTGGAGGAAGGGTGCGCACCCTGTAGATGGGGAAGGTGGGGTTGATCGGCAGGTCGATCGGCACGCCGTCATCGATGCCTTCCTCCTCCTCCTGTTGTTCTTCGGCCCGCGCCTTGGACAGCAGCTCGCGGCCCATGCCCAGGCCCAAGCCCGCCGCTGCTCCTGCCGCCATCCACGCGCACCTGACGCGTCCTCTCCTCGCCGCCTGTTGCGTCGATTGCTGCTGCAGCGTCGAGTGTGAGATGTGTCGCTGCAGAGATGCAAACAATCTTGAGCGAGAGATCAGTTCGCGCGTGTTGTGGAGCGTACAGTGGCGGACGTGTGCACGCGAGAGCGCGAGGTTGCGAGGGCTCCAGATGTGCGGCGGCTCACCGTCACGGTGGCGCCTCGCCTCAAGCTACAACGCAGCAGCATCTTCTCCTCGAGATGGATTTTTTGATTTTCTCTTCTTTCCTCGCGGCGTCCTTGCGTTTGCACGTGCGGTCTCACCCCTGTCAGATTCGTGTTGGGCGTCGGAGAGGCAGGTAGTACAGAGGGATAGAGAGAGGCCTGACCTGCATTTACCTTCCACCCCACTCCACCTCACACCACCACCACTACCAGCCCATCCCTCAACCAAAAATCGAAGACCAGATTTAGTTAATTGATTTTTAGGTAATCAATTAATTAATCAACGCAAGTGTGCACTTCGATTTCCGTTCATTTGAATTTTAATTTAAACCCCAAGAATGGCCGACACTGAACTCTCTGTTGGAAAGGTAACGACTACTGCTCCAGCCCCACCCCCCCTCTCCTCCCCGTGGCTCATCGGTGGTCCCCGGGGTGTAGGTCGATGAGCTCAAGGCTCGGCTGCAGCACATCAAGAAAATCGAAGAGGAGCGCATGTACGAGCTCGAGCCTCTCTCTCCCTTTCTTCACGTCTACTGACCATGTTCGTGTGCGTGCGTGTAGTGTGGCCCTCGAGACGCTGAAGCAGGAGCTCGAGCAAAGCAGCTCCCGCCTCGAGGACGCCGAGGGCGAGGACGAAGACGAGGCGCGGCGCATGGCGCACGACGGCCAGGCCCTGGTCGAGCAGCTGGACAAGCGCATCAAGGCCATGCAGCGCGACATGCAGGACAAGAAGCGGAGCCAGGAGCTGCGCAAGCGACAGCTCCTCGACGAGCGAGGAGAGCTCGTGCGAGAGATCGCAGCCGAGGTACCACATCTCGCGCCTGTGATGATGATGACGAAGACGACGAGTCTCTAACGCACACACACGATGACGATGGCGGCCGTTGTTCTCAAGGTGGAGGAGATGAAGGTGCAGGCGACGCAGATGCTCGCCGGCGCGAGCAACGGGACGACGCATCGTCAGAGCGGGTCGTCGTCGTTCTGGCTGACGGCGTGCCTGGGTCTGACCGTCGTCTGCGGCGTCTCCTGTTATGCCTTCCTCGACGCCAACAACGTCGGGGCCAAGCTTCTTCCTCTTCTCGGCGGCAAGCCCATCATCTCCTAGAGCGAGCGTACACCTCCTTCTTCATCACCTCCACCATCGCCACCTTACCTTCAATTACTGTGACATAGACCTTCTTCTCTTCTGCTCCATCGATGCCTCGTCTCTGCTCGCTCGCTCTCTCAACGATGATGAAGGACGAAGGCGTGTGTGCATGGTGTGTCCGTTGTTGAACGTACGTATGTGTGAGAGGAGAGGAGAGCGAGAGAGAGAAGAGCGAGAGATGGTGGAGTGGGCGCTCAGCCAGAGCAGGAGCCGCTGCCGCTGGCGAGCTTGCCGTCGATGGCGTCGCGGACCATGTTGTAGATGGTGAAGCACAGGAAGGCCGACGCGATGAGCGACACCGCGGCCAGCCACGCCCAGTGGTGGAACGGCGATCGATGCTTGTTGTACGACCCGCTCTCGCCAAACACCTCGCGTACTCGCCTGTGGCGACACGCGCGACAGATAACGTAAGCGTCGTGAGGTTGAAGAAGCTGGAGGACGAAGGAGAGGGAGTCGCACTTCCTGGCAAAGTAGACAAGGACGATGGGGATGAAGAACATGATGCCAAGACCGGGGTAGGAACCCGTGATGGAGACCAGGAGAGACACGTCGCACGTGCCGAATGCGATGGCGATTGCCGGGGCGAGGGCGATGATCGTGCTCAGCGGGCGCTTGACGCGGTTGACAAACTCCCACACGCCACCCTCTGCGCGCCACACACACAACACAACACAACACACGAAACGATCCATTATGAATCAGACCCAGCACTGAAGAGTCTCCATAACGGCGACGATGTAAGGGAGTGGTGATGGGCCGGTTGATTGGTTGGTTGGAGGCGAGTGAGATACCTCGCTCGGGCACGAAGCGGATGATGTTGTTGCGGAGGGTGATGCAGATCAGAGGGAAGTTGGTGGTCAACGTGAAGACGGGGTACAGGGCCAGGATGATCGCCACCGCATCGTTTGCTGTCACGCACGTCACCATTGTAAGTGAGATGGACGACGTCACTATCATCATGGAAGCTATTGCAGTGTCGCGCGGCGAGAAGAGAGAACACGTACTCTTGCCTCGGAAGAAGGTGGTAAAGGTAGAGGGGATCGAGTACTGGTCGTAGGCGAAGACAGCCGAGTAGGCCAGGAGAATGTAGGCGACGAAGACAAACACAAAGTCCACGGTGAACAGAGTCGTCACCTTGTTCTTCTTCTCCACGGGCGCCAGCAGACCGGGAATGCTGGTT
>CDFA01022570.1:0-13661 GCA_000826305.1 Acanthamoeba healyi | reverse complement strand
ATCCTTGGCTAAGTGTGTGCTTGTGAGGATGAGAACGAGCAAGTTTGACGACGAGAGAACAGCCCAAGGCATTCATTGTCCTATTTGGTGATGCAACGAAACCTCTTACCGGGAATATCACGGTATGTATGGAATGCGGTTAAGATGCAACATATGCATGTTTTCCATAAATATTCGAGCGGGTTTTCGTTTTGTTTTCGGGTTTGGTTTGGCAGATCGCCAGAGCATGGCTTCTCGGTGAGCTCCACCCTAGAGAGCCGCGCCTTCACACAACGCACCATCCCTCTGAGTCCACGGCCCTGAAGCTCCGCCCGGCCATAAAGCTTTGTGTCCCTCATTTCTCATTCATCACACTACAACAACAACTACACCACCACATAACACTATGAGCTATCAGTATCCTTCTGGCCTTCAAGCACCTCCCGCGATCGGCAGCGGATTTGTCGATGCGGCCGGCTATGCCGTCAACACTCAGGTGTGAGTCCGCGCACATTCCTTTTTACCTCCGACCCAAGAGCTGACCTTCTTCGTTCTCTCTTCTCTCTCTGCAGAGCATGGCAGGCATGACAAGCTATCCCGCTCCAGGTCTCGCTGCTGGCGGTCCAGCTGGCTATCCGCCCATGCCTGCTGGCGTCGGAGCTGGATATCCCACGGACCCGTACAGCGCTTCCGCAGGCGCCTATCCGCCTCAAGCTGGCGGCAGCCTTCCCATGGGCGGCGCTTCCACGATGAGCGGTGCGCCCATGATGGGGGGCATCAACACCAACGACCTCTATGCCCACGCTCAGGTAAGGCAGAGTGATAGCATCTCACGAGCTAGTTGATTGTGTGCACTGTGCGGAAAGTGCTCACATCACGGCCAACACACCACTACACACCAGCAATACGGGCTGAGCCGAGGCGAGGTCGACGCCGCGGTGCAGACGTACCAGGAAATGAGCAACATGGATCGCAGCATGCTCACGTCCCTCGGGTCGGGCACCCTTCAAAACTTCCTTCGCCGCATCTTCGGCGGAAGCAGCAGCGGACAGTCGTCCATGATGGGCACCGGCACCGGTGCGGGCATGGTCAACGATCAGTTCATGAGCAACGTCTCCCGCATCCTCACCACCACGCTCTCTACCGGCCGAGTACGCTTCTCCTCCTTCTCCAGCGATCTCTCTCTCTCTCTCTCTGATCACTCACGCACTCTGTTCTGTAGTTGCCCAACATCAAGGAGTTCCTGACCCTCCTCGGCACCAACAAGATGGTACGGACGCTGATCCCTCACCTCACAAGCACGGCTGTACGACCGCGCTTCACTCTTGTATGGCTGGCTCACTCTGTTGTTCCTTTCTCTCTCTCTCTGTTCGCACAGCAATACGGAGCCGGAGGCAAGTTCAACAGCGAAATGGGCACGATGGGCGCCATGGGCCAGCAGCAGCAGCAGTACATGCAAGGCGCCATGGGCCAGCAGCAGCAGCAGTACCCTGGCATGGGCGGTGGGATGGGGATGGGGATGGGGATGCAGCAATCCCCGCAGGCCGGCATGGGCCAGCAGTACCCGGGCATGGGCGGTGGCATGCCGCCTTACTAGGGACCAAGCTCGTTTGTTTACTCCACTCTCGTGAGAGCAAGAGGGTGAAGCAACGCACACATAAACCAGTTTGCCTTCCACATGATCACCATCACCATCATTACCGTTGGCAGGCTGCAGGCCGTCGCCGTCACTCACCAGGCAAAGTAGGAGTTGCTGGTTTGGCGCCACTCGCTGGTGATGCTGCGCTTCCAATGGGAGAGCGCCTGTTCTTCGACGTAGCCTCGCTTGTACTGGCGGTACGACTCCTCCCGCAGAGGATTCTGCTTCGCCATCCGCCGATACCTACGGTTACGGCACGTCACATCACCGTGGTCGGGGTTAAGTTACTGAGTGCACACACGGGCGCGCAGACGACGCGTGCGTGTGCGATTTGAGTGGGATGAGTGCATGGTGGTACCGTTTGGTCTGTGTGCTTTTGCCCTTGAGACTGACCTTGTTGACCTTGAGCAACTTGAGCTGTCCCTCCCACCACTTCTCAGGTCCTGTGCTCCCTGGTGGCAGGATCTTGGTGGCGTCCCGCACATGCTTGTGCGCCTGTTTGTGGTGTGTGCGTGCGTGCATCGTGGTGTGGTGTGGCGTGAGCAGGCGGACGGTTACAGGGCAGAGAGGTAGAGCGATCGTACCCTGAAGATGGTCCAGAAGCGAGAACCAAAGCGATGCTGGAGGAAGCCCAGCACATGTCGCCACCGCCACCCGCTCAGCTCGTTGAGGTGCGTAACATTGTGTTTGGCCGAGTTCATGGGGAAGTAGGACCACGCCCGCGACGTCTCGAACACGACGTGCGCCTCGACCTTGCGCGGTCCAGCCAAGCCGCGACCTGACGACGACGGTGACGACGACAACGTGCGGTTCTTCTCTCGATGGAAGTAGTCCTCTGGTCCGCTCTCCTCTCGCCTTGCCTTGCGCGACGTCGCCCTCGCGTCCTTCTCTCTTGTGTCGTCGTCGCCGGGGCCGCCAAGACTGTCGATTAGTTGCGTGACGAGACGGCGGAAGCAAGTGCGCTCGTTCTTCCCGCTCGCCCTCCGCGCCACTCCGCGCACCCTCTCGCCTCCTTTCGCTCGCGCTTTGGTCGTGCATAGCGCCACCAGGCGCCGCTTGTCCGCGTTCGTCATCACGTGACTATCGAGCGAGTCGTCGTCATCGCCCTCGTCGCCCTCGGAGCTGGAGCTGAGAGCGAGAATGCTCAATGCAGCTGCAGCCTGCACTCGCAGTTCAGACGATCCTGCACGAAATGAGGTCTGTTAGGTTCATTTCGAGTGGTGTGTGGCGAAAGCTTGCACACAGCGCATGTGCGTGCATGTACCAGTGACGTTATGACGGGCATCGTCCCCCTCGACCAGGATGAGCTCAACAAGTGATCGCTTATGAGGCCCCACCAACGCGAGCACAGTCTGGTCGTCGGTCAGCAGACTCAGGAGGAAGCTCCACACGCGCAGCGCTTGGGCCTGCTCCGTCGCGTCGATAGCAGGAGTAGTTGGTGTACGCCGCCTCGGCTGCTGCCCCTCCTCATCCTCCTCAACCTCCTCACTTTCCTCATCCTCTTCATCTTCGGATGGCTCGCTGCTCTCTTCGTCATGCTCCTCTTCGTCGCTCTCACCGTCATCGTTTTCGTTCTCGTCGTTCTCCTGGCTGACATCCTCGTCGCTTTCGCTTTCGCTATCGCTATCGTCGCTGCCTTCGTCCGTATCGTCTGCCTCCGGGTGCGAGTCGTAGCTCTGCCACAGCGCGTCAACCTCCTCACGTGCATGCTCGCTCTTTCGCCGCTGCCGCTGCTCGAGGTAGCACTCGGCGATGAACTTGCAGGCGTCGCTCGTGATGCGTGCGTCGTCAAGGATGAAGCACACCACGGCCAGTGCTTCCATCGCTTCGACCCGCAACGAACGTCGTCTCTCCCTTTCGTCCTCCTCCAGCTCGCTGCTCTCAGTCGTAGAGCTGAGGTTCATCATCTTCACGTCGTCCTTCACCGTGCGGATCACGCTCATGAGCACGTCGTCCAGCGCCACGGACTCGGTGTCGAGATCAGCGCGACTTCCTCCTCTCTTGGTTCGGGCGCCGTGAGCCGATGGTGACGCGCGCGATGGCGTCAGCAGAGGGGCATCGGCGACGAAGCGCCGAGGCAGATCCTTGCCGCACAGCACGCTGAGCGCGCCCACCAGCTGCAGGGAGAGGATCTGCACCTCCCATTCGACGTCGGCAGTCGACTGCTTCTTGGTCTTCTTGTTCGTTTTCTTGCTCTTCGGCTTGGAGCGAGCCTTGGCAGCGTGATCACCATCGTCGCTGTTGACTTCAGCGTCATCATCGCCGTCACGTTCCTTGTCGTCGTTGTCGTTGTCATCACTCTCGCCCTCGTCCGATGACGGGTCGCTGTGGTCCGCCGCCGCCGCCGATCGGCTCCGGAGAACGGGACGCAGGCGGGCCTTGACCCAGGCCGCGAGCTCCGCCACCCTCTCCTCGGTTGTGACTACGACTCTGTCTCCCACTCCATCTCCGTCTTCGTCTTGGTCCGCCACCTCGCTCTCCAGCCACCCGGGCCTCGCGCCGATCGTCAACAGTGCTCGCACCAGCCCGCTCGCCGCCACCTGTGGCCCACACCAATTTTTATTTTAAAAAAACAATTAAATAAACCAAACATTATTAAAAATATTAAAATTATACGCGAAAATTTATTTAAATTGGAGAATACTAGCTCTTAATTTAATTAAGTTTAAATAAATAAATAAACGGACCTTTTGGCGTCGTGGGTCGGTTTGGGCGAAGAAGGCGTTCCAGGCGCTCTGGCTGGGCGAGTCGGTGGGCCACACGACCTGGAGATCGCCTGCCGCCATCGCGACGTCGTCGGACTGGGGCACCACGTCGACGTTGCGCCAGTACCTCCCGTCCTTCAGCCTCTTCTGCTGTCCCGTCCCCTGCCGTTTCTTCTTGTTGGCTCCTCCCGCCTGCCTCGGCGCCGCTTTCCCCTTGGTGTTGCCCGCTCCCTGTCTTCCCATCCTCTCCCTCTCTCAAACTCAGTTGGCTGTGTGTGCACACGAGTGCGCTGTACGGTTAAGATACAACACGTTGGTGTGGTGGTTGGGGTTAGTTTATTGCTGGCCTTCGCCGAATGGCAAGTGAGAAAAAGATGGTGGTGATCACACTCCGCCGACTTGGGTTAGAGATGGCCGGAGGCTTGCAGGAGGATGAGGGAGACGATGGGCACGGGCATGTCGCCCTGCACGCGGTAGGGCGCGCGGAGGGAGCCCGGTCCGCCCATGGCGATGCGCATCGCCATGAACGACGCGTTCTCGGGCGCGTCGGGATCAGCCGAGCCCTTCTTCGGCTGCTCGGATGGCGGATCAGCCCTGAAGAGAGATAGAGAGCGAGAGAGATGACAGTGAGCCTCACGCACGACACATGCCTCGACACGTTGGTGCAAGAGCCGTACCGCGTGAAACGCCAGAGTTCTTGATTCCAGAAGGTGTCGCGAATGCCGATGCCGGCGCGACACTGGAACACCTTCTGGGGACGGAACTGGATGCGAAGCGAGTCGCTGCGCCACTCCAGGGTCGGATAGTTGAAGATGCCAGCCAGCACTCTCAGACGCCTGATGTCGAGTGAATGTTGGGGCACGCGTGCGGCGTGACTTGGGTGAGTCAAGTGCCTTGGTGGATTGAAGATGAAGAGGAACGGTTGAATCGTACGAGCCATCGAACGTCCATTTCTGGTTGGTGCGCGTGCAGAAGCTGAAGCCGGTCAGCATGTTCTGACAACGATCCCACAGCCACCGCTCGCCGTTGCCAGTGACCGTCGCGTACCGCCACTTCTCATAGCCTGTTGTTCCTCACCCCTCATGGTGAGCAAACGTGCCGAATATCGTGCGCGTGATAAGAGCGTACGTTGTTTGAACTGGAGATACCACGCTCGTTCATCGGGCACGCTCTCGCCCTCACTCTCGCCCTTGGCCCTCTTGGCCTGTGTTTTGGGATCAAAGTGAAGCAGGATGCTCTGTTCGTCGACGTCGCTCCATTTGGCGTTCTCAGCGCGGAGCCACAGCACAAACAGTCGCCTCCACAGCAGCGGATCCTGTTGTAGGCCAATTCACGTACGACTGATCAGCCCTCTCCTGAAGTTTCTAATGATATGACAGAGTCGCAACGCGTACCTGGGCCGGCTCGACGAGCCACCTGCAGGTTCGGGAGAGATTGGCCAGATCTCTGGCTGCGAGGTTTCTAAAGACGCCCAGCATGACCTCCTTGGGCAGGCCAAACAGGCCGTTGCCCTCCACGCCGGTATCGGGCCACTCCAGCACGGGCACGCTGAGGCTTTGCTGTTGCTCGGCCTCGGCCTCGATCTCCTGCGCCAAAGCGACGGCGGCAGCGCGATCGGTCTCCTCTTGTCTGGTGGCGTTTTGATGGTCATAATCGTCATCAGCGCCAGAGCACACCACAAACTGACGTCAGAGTTGGCGAGGGTGTGGAGTGTCACACGGCACCTTGCGGAGGCCTCCAAGGCCGCGGCGAGGGCTTTGGCTTCTTCGGTAGCCTCGGCCGCCTTCCTCCTTTCGGCGTCGCGCTCGTTGGCTCTGTCCTTCTGACGCTGCAGCTCGGCCTCCCATTCGTTGCGGGCCTCGCGCTGCCAGTCGTCGTCCATGGCGTTGGCCACGCTCACGCTCTTGAGATCCTTCTCCAGCGTCTTGATGTGAAATCTCAACTGCTTGATCTTGCGGTGCTGCTTCATGCACAGCCTCTTGATTTGGTGCTTGCTCATGGTCTCCAGCCTGATCGCCAGCTCGACCTTCTCGCCATTGTCGCTGTCGTCGTCGTCGCCAGCATCCAAGTCGCTATTGGCGTCGCTCTCGCGGTAGCCGTTGTCGATGGGCTCGCTGTGGGCGTCATCGTCGTGCTCATCGTCAACCAGCAATCGCTGCTTGCCCTTGTCCTTGTTCTTGGCTTCTACGATCGCAGCGGCGGGTTTGGTGGACATGTGGTGGCCGTTCGTACTCTCTCTGGCGGCTTCAGCGCTCTGGCTGAGCCTGAGCGCGGCCATGTCGAGCGCCAGCCCGGCGGGCTTGGTCATCTGAGTCCCCAGCTTACGCTCGGCGCTGTCATCCAGCGGCAGATCGGTAAAGTCGTCCTGATCGTCGTCAGTATCCATCTCCTGTGTGATTCCCCAACAACACGACACTGCTTCAGCTCCATTTGCACACACACACACACACACCACACATAGAGAGAGAGAGAGAGACGCGGTCGCGGGACCGGGTGAAGAGCGCACCTGCAGCAGAAGAGATGCGTAGGCATGGTCCTCCGCGCTGAAGGTGCCGTGCTTGGCCGGCAGCCGATCGACGCGCGGCTCACGTCCCGCACCTGGTATCAGTCCACACCCTCATCAGCGTTTATTTTCGATTTATTCGATTTATTTAATATTATTAATGAATAGAAGAATGCCAAGAATTTAAATATAAAAATTTTAGTTAAAATGCAAGAGCTGGAGCAGCACCTGTGGTGGCGGGGGCGGCGTGAGGGCTGTTGTTGTCGGGGCTGTGGGGGTGGTAGCCGCTGCGCGCGAGGGACTTGGCGAGCTGCTCGTCGTCGGACTGGAGGGCGCGGTCGAGGCATCGGTTGACGTGGCCCTCGATGTCGGCCAGCGCCAGCTCCACGTTGCACACCGGGCACGCCCCGCGGTTGTGCCGCCGGTCCTCACGCTCCATCAACGAGTACAGGTCCATCACACCTGAAGAGTCGCCTTGTGCCCTGCTGGCCGGTGGCTCGTAGTTGTTGTGTTCTTGTGCTTCCCTGAAGAGGTGTCTCTGTGTGGTAGAAGGAAAATTGTTCACAAATTAATTCCTTCAAGAGTTTCATACATCTTGCAGGAAAGCCATGGTTTGAGCACTGGTGGCTCTGGGTTGAAGGGCACAGAATGACAATATAGTGTATCAACAGCACAGCAACAGCTCAATTGTTTATATCACCAACTTTTATTATGATGTGCTTTCCTGTCTAGGGTGAGTGATCATGGACAAAGGGCTAAAGTTGTTTGGCATGATAACTACAAGGATCAGTACATTGAGCACAAGCTACATTACCCCAAGTTCCCTTGGCCAAGGGAAGGGTGAATCGCCTACGAACTCTCCAACGACCATTAAAGGGAACGGCTGACGTGGCTGTCCATGAGTGGTTGAATTTCTGCGCTTGTTGAGGACAAACGGACAGAGAGCCGCACTCGCCCCTCAAGCACTGCCGGCACAGCCATGACGGCCTCACGCACGACCTCCTTGTTCCTGCTGTTCGTCTTGTTTTGCCAATGGAACCTTGCTAGCGCAGCCCCGCCCCGCTTCACGCCTCTCGTCCTCATGCACGGTACACTCTCCATTTATTTATTTCTTTTTATTTTAAATCTTTTAATTAAAATTAAATTGTGTGGGTGGGGCGGGGCGTACGGCACAGGCATCACCGACACGAGCTCGAGGATGGACCACATCGCCGCGCTCGCGCGGAGCCTCATGCCGGGCATCTACGTGCTCGAGCTGGAAGTCACGGGCTCGTCCGAGGGCTCCGTCTTCACCGGAAGCGACACTCAGGCGCGTCCCCGGCCCAATCCCGCTGCGTCCCGTCAGCCGTGCAAGCCGCGCCAAGTCCGCTGTTGCCAGAGGGACTGACGCGCGTTGTGTGTGCGTGTGCGTGTGCGTGTGCGGTGATGCGTGTGCGTGTGGGGCGGTGCTTGTGCGTGGGTCACAGGTGGAGCTGATTTGCAAGGCGCTGGCCGCCGATCCCAACCTGGCCGGAGGGATCAACGTGCTGGGCACGTCGCAAGGCGGGATCCTGATGCGCGGCTACCTCGAGCGCTGCAACAATCCGCCCGTCAAGAACTTCATCTCGTGGGTCGCTCCCATGATGGGCGTCTACGGCTGTCCGGTGGTTGGTATCCCATCTGCTGCTGCGCCTTCTCTGGCTGCAACGCTCACGTTGCTTCACCTCAAACTCATGTCTGTGTTTGTTTTCAGGTCGGAAGCTGGGAGTACCTCAACGCTACGCTGGATGACATCGCCGACTGCTGCATCTACGAGTCGTGGGCACAGGACCTCCTCTCCTTCGCCGGCTACTGGCGTGGTGCGTGCGCCCCGGTCTTCGTTCTTTATCCCTCAGCTTCGCTTTCGTTCTCAGTTAACGTGATCTTCCTCTCCATTGGCAACTGCGTGCGTGTGGGGAACGTGAGCAGACCCGTACGCACTGCCGACCTACCTGCAGGAGAAGGTCTTCCTCTCCGACATCAACAACGAGCGCGACGAGAAGAACCCGCTGTACAAGAGGAACGTCCTCTCGCTCGAGAACTTTGTCATGGGCTACTCCCTCGTCGACAATGTGCGTGCTCACGACCCGTTCGGCAGCCTCTCTCTGCTCGCCGCCTTGGCCTTGGCCCCTTGTGCACCCGACTGACTGCATGCCGCGTCCTGCGCTCGCAGGTCCTGATCCCGCGCGAGACGGGCTGGTTCGGCGTGTTCGCCAACAACTCGGTGGCGTCGATCGTCCCGCTCGAGGATCAGCCACTGTACAAATACGACTTCATCGGCCTCAGGACGCTGCAGGAGACGGGCCGGCTGCACCGTTTCTCGATCCCCTGCGCGCACAACGACTACACCTCGCCGTGCTTTGACAAGTACTTCATCGCCAACGTGCTCCCCTTCGTCAACTCGACCACCACCGCGGCCTCGGCGACGGCGGCCAAGAGCATCGACGACAATCTCTGAGAGCGAACGCCCACAACCCTCACGTCCGCACGCACGCACGCACGCACGCGAGAACGAGGATGATGTAGTTGTACGAACGAACTCTGTTTCGCTTCACTTGATCTCTACGCCACCCCTTCCCTGCGAAAGGCGCGCTCGACGGAGTCGTAGAGGCTTTGCTTGCGCGCTTCATGCTGATTCTTGACATCGGCCTCGAGCCGGTCCACGACCGCCAGGATGTTGCGCACCATCGTCTTTTGCTCGTGCGTCAGCACGGGCGCTCCGACCGTCATGGGTCCGACCTGCTGGTCGGCCTGAGTGAGGGCTCGCCTGCACGCGTCCCGCGCCAGCTCGTGCTCCTGGCACAGCAGCGCCAGCTTCTCCCTACGAGCGGCCACATCACGGATCAAGCGTGTGAGCTAAGTCCTCTAGGGCCGGGCGGCATTGGCCGACGCTGGGCCATGGGCATGAGCGTGGAGGACCGCACGCACCTGACGGTCTTGGCGACGTAGAAGCGCGCGGCGCCCTCTCGGCCGCCCTTGGTCAGCACCTCCACGGACCAGTCGCGGCAGAGGTCGATCATCTTGTCCACGACCGCGGCGTCTCCGGTGGCGTAGAACATGCCCAGCTGGGTGACGCCACAGACGCGAGGACGAGACGGTGAGCAAGAGGCCAGAAGAGAGAGTGAGAGAGCGCGCGAGAGCTGTCATGAGGCCTGATGTGTTGGTACCAGCACGTGGAGGTTCATGTTGGCGTTGATGACGTCCATCTCCACGAGCAACGGGTCGGGTGGAGGCGTGGCAAGCAAACTGCTTATCGTCTGTTCACGAGCATCATTCGTGAGTCGCTTGTGGTGGCAAGAAGGGAGAGGCACGCCAGCCCTGTGCGCGCAGCGGTCGCGCACCTGCTTCATGGCTTCCTCGGTCACTTCATCCGCCAGCTTCTGAAGGTGCTCCCTTCCTGAGCGCACAGCATAGCAGCTGTAAGCCGCGGTGCTCCAGTGGTGCTGAGCTGAGCGAGTGCTGCTGTACCGTTCGATCCGCCGAGCCAGAGGCCGACCAGCAGCGCCTGTCTCGACTCCTGATCGCCATGTGCGTGTGTCAGCCCAAACCGGACGCACAGAACGTGATGAGTACGTGAGTGAGTGAGTGAGACTGTATGTACGTACCTGGAGCACGTTGTAGATGTCGCGCACGGTGAAGTGTGAGAGCGATTCAGGTCGGCTCTTGATGATGCCCGCAAGCAGACCGGTCATCAGCCAGCCATCTGCGGGTTGTGTGTTGAGAGGGTGGATGTGCTGACAGCGTCAGGAGTCGGTCAACATGCGAAGCCTCGGCTGTGCCCAAGCGCCCTCTGCAAGTACCTTCGGGCTTCATGCGATCCTTGAGCAGAGACTCAACGGCGAGCTTGAGCAGGTCGGCCTCCGGGTGTCTGATCACGCACGCACACATGCAGGCACGGAGAAGGAGGACGGTGAGTCTAGTTAGATCTGCTCTATGTTGATGGCGCGGAGCAAGGAGGCGTGGAGGCGAACGTGTTCCACGTACTTGTAGTAGTAATGCATCCAGTACAGCACGTCTAGCCTTGTCTGCGCATGCACAATAGAGACGACGTTAGCACGCACACGCACAGCTGATGATGGGTGTGGAGGAAGGGTGCGCACCCTGTAGATGGGGAAGGTGGGGTTGATCGGCAGGTCGATCGGCACGCCGTCATCGATGCCTTCCTCCTCCTCCTGTTGTTCTTCGGCCCGCGCCTTGGACAGCAGCTCGCGGCCCATGCCCAGGCCCAAGCCCGCCGCTGCTCCTGCCGCCATCCACGCGCACCTGACGCGTCCTCTCCTCGCCGCCTGTTGCGTCGATTGCTGCTGCAGCGTCGAGTGTGAGATGTGTCGCTGCAGAGATGCAAACAATCTTGAGCGAGAGATCAGTTCGCGCGTGTTGTGGAGCGTACGGTGGCGGACGTGTGCACGCGAGAGCGCGAGGTTGCGAGGGCTCCAGCTGTGCGGCGGCTCACCGTCACGGTGGCGCCTCGCCTCAAGCTACAACGCAGCAGCATCTTCTCAAAGATCGAGTGACACTCGAGATGGATTTTTTGATTTTCTCTTCTTTCCTTGCGGTCCTGTCACGTGCGGTCTCGCCCTGTCAGATTCGTGTTGGGCGTCGTCGCGCCCCTGCGACCGGAGAGGCAGGTAGTACAGAGGGATAGAGAGAGGCTTGTCCTGCATTTGCCCTCCACCCCACTCCACCTCACCACTACTAGCCCATCTCTCCACCAAAAATCGAAGACCAGATTTAGTTAATTGATTTTTAGGTAATCAATTTACTAAATCAACGCAAGTGTCGCACTTCGATTTCCGTTTCATTTGAATTAAATTTAAATCCAAAGAATGGCCGACACTGAACTCTCAGTTGGAAAGGTACGACTACTACTGCTCCAGCCCCACCCCCCTCTCCTCCCCGTGGCTCATTCGGTGGTCCCCGGGGCGTAGGTCGATGAGCTCAAGGCTCGGCTGCAGCACATCAAGAAAATCGAAGAGGAGCGCATGTACGAGCTCGAGCCTCTCTCTCCCTTTCTTCACGTCTACTGACCATGTTCGTGTGCGTGCGTGTAGTGTGGCCCTCGAGACGCTGAAGCAGGAGCTCGAGCAAAGCAGCTCCCGCCTCGAGGACGCCGAGGGCGAGGACGAAGACGAGGCGCGGCGCATGGCGCACGACGGCCAGGCCCTGGTCGAGCAGCTGGACAAGCGCATCAAGGCCATGCAGCGCGACATGCAGGACAAGAAGCGGAGCCAGGAGCTGCGCAAGCGACAGCTCCTCGACGAGCGAGGAGAGCTCGTGCGAGAGATCGCAGCCGAGGTACCACATCTCGCGCCTGTGATGATGATGACGAAGACGACGAGTCTCTAACGCACACACACGATGACGATGGCGGCCGTTGTTCTCAAGGTGGAGGAGATGAAGGTGCAGGCGACGCAGATGCTCGCCGGCGCGAGCAACGGGACGACGCATCGTCAGAGCGGGTCGTCGTCGTTCTGGCTGACGGCGTGCCTGGGTCTGACCGTCGTCTGCGGCGTCTCCTGTTATGCCTTCCTCGACGCCAACAACGTCGGGGCCAAGCTTCTTCCTCTTCTCGGCGGCAAGCCCATCATCTCCTAGAGCGAGCGTACACCTCCTTCTTCATCACCTCCACCATCGCCACCTTACCTTCAATTACTGTGACATAGACCTTCTTCTCTTCTGCTCCATCGATGCCTCGTCTCTGCTCGCTCGCTCTCTCAACGATGATGAAGGACGAAGGCGTGTGTGCATGGTGTGTCCGTTGTTGAACGTACGTATGTGTGAGAGGAGAGGAGAGCGAGAGAGAGAAGAGCGAGAGATGGTGGAGTGGGCGCTCAGCCAGAGCAGGAGCCGCTGCCGCTGGCGAGCTTGCCGTCGATGGCGTCGCGGACCATGTTGTAGATGGTGAAGCACAGGAAGGCCGACGCGATGAGCGACACCGCGGCCAGCCACGCCCAGTGGTGGAACGGCGATCGATGCTTGTTGTACGACCCGCTCTCGCCAAACACCTCGCGTACTCGCCTGTGGCGACACGCGCGACAGATAACGTAAGCGTCGTGAGGTTGAAGAAGCTGGAGGACGAAGGAGAGGGAGTCGCACTTCCTGGCAAAGTAGACAAGGACGATGGGGATGAAGAACATGATGCCAAGACCGGGGTAGGAACCCGTGATGGAGACCAGGAGAGACACGTCGCACGTGCCGAATGCGATGGCGATTGCCGGGGCGAGGGCGATGATCGTGCTCAGCGGGCGCTTGACGCGGTTGACAAACTCCCACACGCCACCCTCTGCGCGCCACACACACAACACAACACAACACACGAAACGATCCATTATGAATCAGACCCAGCACTGAAGAGTCTCCATAACGGCGACGATGTAAGGGAGTGGTGATGGGCCGGTTGATTGGTTGGTTGGAGGCGAGTGAGATACCTCGCTCGGGCACGAAGCGGATGATGTTGTTGCGGAGGGTGATGCAGATCAGAGGGAAGTTGGTGGTCAACGTGAAGACGGGGTACAGGGCCAGGATGATCGCCACCGCATCGTTTGCTGTCACGCACGTCACCATTGTAAGTGAGATGGACGACGTCACTATCATCATGGAAGCTATTGCAGTGTCGCGCGGCGAGAAGAGAGAACACGTACTCTTGCCTCGGAAGAAGGTGGTAAAGGTAGAGGGGATCGAGTACTGGTCGTAGGCGAAGACAGCCGAGTAGGCCAGGAGAATGTAGGCGACGAAGACAAACACAAAGTCCACGGTGAACAGAGTCGTCACCTTGTTCTTCTTCTCCACGGGCGCCAGCAGACCGGGAATGCTGGTT
>CDFA01022566.1:0-10356 GCA_000826305.1 Acanthamoeba healyi | reverse complement strand
TGGCGGACCACAGGCTGAAGACCATGAACTGCCGGGAGTTCAACGCGACCGAGATCACCACAAACACCTGCGCGGCCTACTCAGTAGAGGTCTGACTGTTTGTGTGCCGCCGTCGAGTGATCCAGTCAAGCCTGTGACTGACGTGACCACACACACGACACACAGCCAATATCAGGGCGCTTTAAGGGCCACCAGTGCGCGCTCTTCAATGGCAACACAAGCGACATCATGACGGCAGCTGTCGGGGACCACACGTTCATGGAGGTACCACCGCCTCCTCCTTTTGTTTAGGTCTTGGCGCTCACCCCGGCCCGGTACGTCGCAGATCAACTTCACCATGTCGCTGCAGCACGTTGGCCGCTCGATGCCCTTTGCCGTCATCCTCTACTCTCCGCTGGCTCGCGTCTCTCTCGAGGTATGAGCAGCGCCCTGGCGGGTCCAATCACGCACCACACATGCGCGCGCAACCTCGTGTGAGTGACGCAATCAGCTGACTCACACTCGCACTCACACGCAATCACACGGACGCCTTGTCCAAAGGCGCCGTCGGACGACTCGCCCAGCTTCCTGGTGGTGCCGAACACGGCCTACTGGACGGTGCTGACGCAGGAGCAGGACATCTACCTGAGCGGCCCTTCCGCAGCGAACTTTTATCCGTCGACCTCATCCTCGATCTATGGTACACCGGCGGTGCTCATCAGCCCTCATGCTGACGCTAACGCGTGCAATGCGTGGCGTGGCGTGCCTTACTGTTCTATCCATTGCGCAGGTGTGCCGACCGATGGCATCGTGGTGACGTTCTCGTACTCGTCGTATGCGGTGAACACCTATTCGCAGGTCATCACCTACGACTGGCTCTCTCTCGTTGGTACCGTGTGGCGTGTGGATCATCCTGCACCTGCAAACGCACACGCTCACGCTCACGCGTAACCGAACACGCAGGCGTGCTGGGTGGCGCTGCCGCGTTCGCGTGCGCCGTGCACGAGATCGTGATGATCATCTTCACCAAGTCGCTCGCTTGTTGCTGCCCCTCGTTCGCCAAGAGGTTCGGAGGCGAAGAGGAAGAGGACGAGGAAGAGGCCGAGGAAGAAGAGGTATGTCTAGGAGAGAGTCACGTGTGAACGCGCGCTCGCCTCCGTGCCGTGCTCACCACGCGCGTACGGCAGAAACCCAAAAACAAGGCCAAGTCCGAGCCGAGCAAGAGCATCAAGACGAACAAGAAGAACAAGAGCAAAGGCGGCGTTGGCGATGATGACGAAGAGGAAGAGGCGGTGGAGGCGCGGTCGCTGCAGTCCGTGGACCTGCTGCACAACGGCTTCAACCGCGATCTCTTCGTCACGCGGGACGAATACGTCAGCTCGCCGATCGAGCGACAATCCCTCCTCCATTCCCATCGCGACGATGGCACGGCCAACGACTACCACACAGCGATCAACTAAGGTCCCCTCCGGCTGGTGTACATCGCCCGTGTGATGGTCGCATGTGGCCTGCGTGTCCCATAACTGTACCGTATTTCACAAAAAAATGTCGAAGAAAAACAATTTCTCAAATTTTTCATTGATGACGTGTCAAGTTTTTGTAAAGAATTAAAACGAGATAATAAAAATATTAAAAAGGTAAAAGGATGGCCACGCCAGAGCGGGAGGACCCCTTCTCTGTTCTGCCGGTGGAGGCGTGCTGCCAAGTGCTCTGCTTCCTGCCTGCCCCCACCGTGGCCCTTTGCTGCCTCGTCTCCTCCCAGGCACGTCCGCCCACACGCCCCTTGCTCCTAGAGAGGACCGTGAACTGATTTGCGCCCCCCCCCCCATCTCCCATCCTCTGCACACCGCCTCTTCAACCACGCCTGCGTGCGCCTGCGCGCTTGGTCCACTATGTGCAGTGGCGAGAGATATGCAACGACGAGTCCCTCTGGTACTGCCCTCTCTCGCGCGGGCACGCTTGCACGCCACATACCAACGGGCGACGCCGTGCGTGGCGCGCACCGCGCGCGCGCGTGTGTTGACTCTTGTGTCGCCCCGTATAGGCGTACGCTGTACCTGAGGAGCGTCAGGCAGGACGGCCTGCACGAACGCGCGAGCAAGAGCAAGCCGGATTCAGGCATCACGTGGAAGCAGATGTGTCTCAACTTGGGTGAGTGCTTCAATCGCGTCTCCTCTCTCCCTCTCTCTCTCTCTCTCTTTGCAGTGTGTGGTGTGTCCGCGCCTGCACGCCACCGGCGGTGAGCCGTATCTAACGATCGCGCGCGCACGGCTCGCCTCATGACGGCAGCGCTCAGCTTTGGCAAGTCGAAGATTGTTGATGACAACGAGCTGAGGCACACGCTCATCCAGTGGGTCGGCGCGCGAGAAGCACGCTGGGTCCTCCACTACAGGTAATCATTTGCGGAATGCGGTGATGATGCCCCGATAGCGATGATGATGATGAGCGCTAACCATCCGCACGCTCACGATCGCCAGGGGCTCGCGGGATGGATTCTCCTTGGAAGCCTTCCATCGGTTTAACGATTGCGTCGGGCCCACGCTCTGCATTGCCCACTCTGAAAACGAGTACGTGTCGTGGATGCGCTCTCGTGGCAACATCATGCACCATGGCGCATGACTCATGCGTGTGAATGCGTTGCGTCGATTCACGTGTGTGCACTGTACAGCTCTATATTCGGAGGCTACAATGCCGTGTCGTGGATCACTCTGCACCAGGAGAGCGACGAGACGATCGACAGCGTCTACCGCACACACACGATCGACGAAGACGCTGACCACCAAGTCGAGGAGGAGGAGGACGAGGGCGAGGAGGGCGAGGATGAGGACGACCTTCACGAAGAGAGCGCTGACGACGATCTCGATGACAAACGGGACACGAGCGATGAAAATGACGATCGCGACAACAACGAGGCGATGGAGGTCGAGCCGACAAGCAGCAACAGCGAAGAGGCCAAGGGGCGTGGTAGCGGAGCCGCGGCTAGGCCTGCGGCAGAAGCACCAAAGGAGGAAGCCGATGACGAATCGGAAGAGAAGCGCGCAAAGCGCGAGGCCAAGATGGAGACGCTGCGCGCCAAGAGGGCGCGGATGGCGCGCGACGCACGTTTGGCCGCGGAGAAGCACCTGCCGACCGACCCGTTCATATTCTCGCTCAAGAACGTATGGGACAAGCCACCCACCCAGATCTTCCCCCGACGGCAAGGCGACAAGAACGGCGTTCTCGTGCACGGTACCTTAGGGCGTTCGTTGTCGTGTGTGGCCCTTTGTGTGTGTGTGTGTGTGTGTGTCGTCCTCTGTGTCCACCGTGCTAACCTCTCGTGTTGCTGTGACGCACCACAGGATACTACGGGGCGCTGTGGGGATCGGGGTTCGACCTCGGGATCATCGGACACCCGAACGAGAGTCCGCCTTCGGCCTGGTACGCCTCCTCGCACTCGAGCTCATGCTACCAGATGGCTCACATCGGACCTGATTGCCCCTGATCGCTGTTCCTCGCCTTGCCTTACCTTGTCTTAGGTGCCGAATTGGCACCACCTACGCCCCGCCCTATCCCTCAGACGAAACGGGCGGCTCACCTCACTGCTTCCTTGGCGGCGACCCACGGTGCCGGCCTTGCCATCTGATCGCTCTCTCGCTCCGCGCGCGCTCTGACGACGCTCACGAACGTTCTCTTTTCGGTCCCCACACAGGGACTTTCCAATCACCGAGCTGGAGGTGTTTGTGCTGAAGGAGGAGGAGGACGAGTGGCAACGCCAGCAGCGACTGCACAAGACCGGTCTCACCCGGAACGCCTTCACCGCCACCACGTCGTGCCTGTATCCCTCCACCGTCAGCTCTCCGTGAGAGTCCGATACGGCGGGATTGACCCGGCCGCTGGTTGGCCGAGACAAATTGGCGCCAAAATTGCGGATTTCCTTTTCGTGCGCAGAAATATGCGCGGAATGTGTGTCAACGCCGGCAAAACACACCACTTTGTAGGACCACACAAGCTTGGGGCTGCGACCGGTCTTTTCGTTCTCCTCTTCCTCGTCGCCGATTCGATTCGATTCCATTCGACCTTCCCCCTCGTCGTAGGATCTAGAATCGTTTCGTTCCCTTGACTCGTCCTAAGAGCTTAACCTGTACGCGACCTTACATCTCTCTCCTCCGATCTCTGAAAATGCCGAATTCTAATTAGAGAGATGGCCTGGAACATTCGTTTGCGTGTGGCGCGTAGTGGTAAATTGTTCATCGCGAAATCATGAAGTACTCCGAGATTGAGAATGGGGAGGGCGTCCCCCAGAAGAAGAGCTGCCTCGATGTCTCCTACAGGTGGATCATCCTGTTCTTCATCATGTGGCTCACATTCGGTGCGTGCTGCACCCTCCCCCTCCGCATTTCCCTCCGGGAGAGCAGAAAACTTTTTTTTTGGTTGAAATTTGACTCGCGCTGAACCGCACATCGTTGGCGCCGTGCAGGCAGCTACTGGGTGTTTGATACGCCCGGTGCCCTGTTCAAGCAGCTGCAGGTGTGGTTCGGTGGCCCCGACAAGTACACCTCCGCCGGTACTACGCCGCTCCTCCCCTGATGTCTCGGCTCCTGCTAGCTGCGCAGTGCTGCTCACACTGCGGTGTGCTGCTGCTGCATTCGTCCCACCAGACAACTTGAACTTGTACTCTGTGTACTCGTACCCCAACACCGTCCTGTGCTTCTTCGGTGGTTTCATCATCGATCGCCTCACCGGCCTCAGGATGGGAGTACGCGCACACCAATCACCTCCTCTCCATCCACTCCTCGTGTGTGTGTGTGTGTGTGCGTGCGTGCGTGCGTGCATCACGCAGGGAACACTACTGACCGCGTGATCTGACCAGGCTCTGCTGTTCTGCACGTTCATTCTGGCGGGCGAGCTTATGTTCGCCGTCGGCATCCAAATGGAGCAGTACTACGTGTGCCTCGTTGGACGTTTCATCTTTGGTCTCGGCGGCGAGTCTCTGACTGTCGCGCAGAACAACTTTACCGCCCGTTGGTTCGACGGCCCTCAGCTCGCCCTCGCCTTCGGTCTCGTGCTCTCGTTCGCCCGTATCGGTATGTGCCCTGCCTTCAGCCCTAACCAACGCCGCCATTGGGCTTGTCGTGTGTCGCTGCCACTAACATTCCCTCTCCCTCCACTACGGAGTGCAGGTTCGTCGGTGAACTTCGCCGTCACGCCCTTCTTGGCCAAGGTCAGCGTGCCCTTCGCCGTGTGGTTCGGCGCTGGCACTTGCCTCATCTCTTTCTCTGGTACGCTTGCGCCCCTCGATCGACTCGTGAAACCACCGCCGCCGATGACTCGTCGCTGATACCTTAGTGCATGTGTGTACGTGTGTGTTGTGCTTCTCGCGGTGACAGCCTGCATCCTGCTGGCCATCTTCGATAAGGCGGGTGAGCGCAGGGCCGTCAACAAGGAGGAGCCCAAGGAGAAGGAGACCTTCGGTCAGATCCTGCTCTCGCTCCTGCAGGTGTTCAGGTTCCCCGTCGCCACCTGGTTCATCTACTTCATCTGCGTCTTCTTCTACGTCGGTACACGTTCCCTTTCCTCTTTGGCTGAACACTTTGCAACTTGGCTGCAATGCGGCGCGCACTCACCGCCACCGTTGTGTCGCTCTAGGCGTGCTTACCTTCTACACCGTGGCATCGGACATCATGCAAAAGACCGGCACCATGTACTCGGAGGACATCGCCACCCTGTTCATTTCCATCCCCAACTTCGTTTCCGTCATCGCTTCGCCCAGTACTTGCCCTCTTGGTGCTTGTGTGACGCGAGTATCTCACTCACTCACTCACTCACTCTTTCTCTTCCCTAAGCCTTTGGCTTCTTGATCGACAAGATGGGCAAGGCTCTCTACTGGATGCTCTGGTCTTGCTTCATGGTACGCACACTGCCTCGCTTCGGCCGTTCTGACAGCATGCTTTGTTCCCGGCTAAACATCCCCCTCCTTTCCCCTCTCTCGCGACATTGACCAGCTTGTCGTGGCTCACCTGGGCTTCTTGGGTAACGCCAATGAGTGGTTCGAGATTCACCCCATTGTCATCATGGTCTGGCTCGGTATGCGCACCAGCTTGAGCTGTACTAGGAAGGAGTCTCCATTGTGTTTCCCCCCACCTCTTAACGCATCGTCACCACAACGCATGTGGCAGGTCTCGGCTACTCCATGTTCGCTGCCTCCATCTGGCCTCTGCTGCCCTTCATCATTGCCCCCAAGCACCTCGGTACCGCGTACGGTGCCATGACCGGTACGTGTGACAACAGCTCCCGCAACCGCCTTACCATTGTCCCAGCGGCGATCGCACTCGTTCGCACTCTATGTTCTCCACTCACCAACTACGCCCGCTCCTCCCTCCAGCCATCCAGAATGCTGGTCTGGCCATTCTGCCCCAGATCATCGGTGCTCTCCAAGGTACGTCTCGGCCCCTCTCACAACGATGCTTGCTTGGACCCAAAGACCAATACGGAACGCACCCACTTCAGGCGCCTCTGGCATCAAGGGCACCACCTGGCAGTACACCATCCCCATCATGATCTTTGTCGGTTGTGCTGGCATTGCCGCTGCTTTGACCGGTAAACCTCCCATTCGTCCCCGCTTCTTCTCAATGAGAGCACAACCTGACCACACCTTCTCGTGTCACACGCACACGCACACGCACACGCACACAGTGCTCTTGATCGTGCTGGACAACACGACCACCAACGGAAACCTGAACGCCGCGGGCGCGTTGAGGCAGCAGCTCAAGCAAACCATGCAGAACGAGAGCGCCGCGGCCTCCATGTCCATCAACGACGGGACCGAGACCAAGTCGCTCCTCAACTAGCGCGACAGACATGCGCGTGTTGTTGTCGTCGCCAATCTGGGAACACCTTGACCTTCATCATCATCATCATCTCGTGTGCACTGCAATGAGTCAAGCGCGTTTTTACATGTTGGGGGGCCCGCGACACACCAGAGACCATGGTGTACGCTGGCGTTGTCACAAGCCGAAGCTGCGGCTCTTGTGCGGTCGGCTGTTGTGCAAGAGTTTGAGGGGGAGGTCGGCTGCGGAGGTGGAGCGCTTCTTGCCTCGCTTGCGGCCTGCACCCTCCCGGCTCGCGTGGTTGTTGTTGTTGGTGCTGCCGTTGTGGTCCTGCTGCTGCTGCTGCTGCGCCCTCATGCCTTCGGGGTGCTGCTCGTGCTGATCCTCCTCCCGACGCATCTCTCCTTGGGGCGAGCGAGCGCGTGTGTTGTGCTTCCCACTGTTGGCGTTTCGGTTGTGGCCCCGGAGATGCCGGTCGACGCGAGCTGCTGGCCGCGTCTCCTCGTCTTCGCTTCCGTCGTCAGCGTTGCTGTCGCCTTGTACACGCTGGGACACGTCATTGCTGTGACCATCATCATCATCAGCGCTGTCCAGTGGTGGGAGTTCGCATTTCTCCTTGTCACCACCCGTGCCTCGCCTCCTTCTGCTGCCCCGGTTCCTGCGCACCAGCGTTCGTCGTTCGCCGCCGTCTCCGTCGGACCACGAGCTGTGGTGCCTGCGCTGAGTCTCCGCGCCGTCTCCGTCCTCGGCGTCCTCTGTCCCCTCGCTGTCCTCCGCCTTGCCTGGAGCTGGGGCGGAAGCGTTATCGTGCGGGTGATCGTCGTCCTTCTTCCTCCGCGAGTCGCGTTGACCGATCGCGCGTCGACGCAATACAGCGGCACTCCAGACAGCGCAACGCCGTACGATGTGGATGAAGAGATGCGTGGCGGCGGAGACGAGGACAACGAGCACGAGCTGCTCCAAACCGCTATGTTCCAGCTTGTCGCGTATCTGCTGCGTGTCGTGTTGGCACTCGACCGCGAAGCGCGCCTGCAGGGTCTTTGTGGTCTCGGCTAGCTCATGGCGCCACAGCTCGTGCAGTTTGCCATGTTCCTCGCGCTGCACATCCAGACGCATGTGAGTTTCTCAGCAAGTGAAGATACCTAATCCATGCGAAGGCGCGCTCCTACCATCTGCGCATTGGACTTGATGGCGTTGTTAAGCGTGCTCAGCATGGAATGCCGTTCGTTGTTGAAATTGTCCAGCTCCACTGCAACCTCATCGTAGGCCTATACCACCAATGCGTTAGTCACCATTCCAGGCGAGTTCGTCAGGACGCAGTAGCGAGGCACATACCTCGAGGTGCTTGGCTACCACACCCTCCAGGTAGGCGTTGAGAAGGTGCTGGTTGATCTCCAGAGTTTTCACTGTGAATGCGCCACATCAGTCATCTTCTGGCACTCGGGAAGACAGAGATGCACATGGGGTGAGAAGAGGGACGCACTCCGGTTGGCCAGGGTGGTGAAGATGCTCTCCTGCGTGTTGAAGTCTTCCTCAACCAGCTGCGGCAATTCTTCAAGCATCAGCCGCGTCACGCTGACTCGCGTCGGCTCAACGGGCACCGCAGGCTGCTCCAAGTTCTGCTCGGCAATGGGGGCGGGGGCAGCGTGCTCCTTGGCCTCCAACGCTTGCTCCGCCACAACCGGCGCGGTTCCCACGTTGTTGCGTTCGACACCATCAGACGCCGGAACAGCCGCGGCGACTGTGGGTGTAGCAGTGGCATCGGGATTAACTTGGAGCGTCTGCTGTTCGGAGTGAAGCGCTGGCACAGCAGAGCTTGCTGGGTCGGGGTCGGTGCTCGCTGATGGAGGACTTAACGATACGCCTTGCGCGAGTGTTTTCACGCCAGCGAGCGGTATGGTGATATCGCCACTGGCCGCTGTCGTGTTGGCGGCGACCAAGGTGGTTGGTGGCTCTACAGGATCGGCGACGGTAATCAGGGGCACGCTCTGCACCGTCATACTGGTTGCTGCAGCCGTGGTTGTAGCTGTGACGGGAGCTGGAGTGAAGGTGGTGAGGCCGTTGATGACAAGAGGAATGGCTGGATCGATAACCAGCGGCTCTGCATTGTTAGCGGTAAGTTGCGCGACGTGCTGCGTTGTAGTGGCGTTCGTTGCGTTGCCGACCGCGGTGTCCACTGTAGTTAGCACAGGCGCAGCAGTAGACGGTGCAACGATGTTGATGCTGTCGGCGGTAGGCTGTTGAGCGAGGGATGAAGGCGGCGGCGGCGTATCCAGCGGCACTGGTCGCCCCTCCGGCTCCTGGAGCTGACCAGCTGCTGTGTTGAGGTCCGGTGGAGCAGATTCTACCGCCAAAGCAGGCGCCGAAGTGGCTGCAAGGCCGGTGAGATCGCCGGCGCCTTCGCCGGCTGCCCGCCCGGAAGTTAACTCCGTCTGGTGGTCTCCACCCGTATTGGTAGACACCGGTGGTTGCAGGCTAGGACTCGTCGAGGTCGCTGTCATGCTTGTGCTTGGTGCAGCGGTCATCGTTGCACTGGCTGGCTGGATGGTGGTGAGCGGAGTGGAAGCCACGGCGTGGCTGTTCATCTCTCCAGCCTGGGCAGGCGCCGCGTCAGCGTCTTTGGGCGGAGTTGCGTCTCTCTTCGCCGCTGCATCATCGTTGATGGCAACCTGCGCTACGGTCAATACGCCGTGGGGCGAGGCTGTATGTTCAAAAAGGGGAAGGAGAAGGGGTACGGGGTGTATTGACACGAGGGCATCCTTCTTGTGCTTGCTCTTGATCTCATGGATACGCTGGCCGATCTCTTTGGAATTGGAGATCATCTTCTCCTTGAGGTTGGCCACGTGCGAGGTACCGTGAATGCGCACCACGCTTACTGGGCAGTAGTACTGCGAGCCATAGTGCGTGCGGAACACCACCTTGACGTATCTGCGCATCACCACTACGGGTCAGTCGACGGATCAACGCGACCGTTGTCGTCAGAGATCAGTGCCGTACTTGAACCAGACGGTCTCAGGCAGGGAGAAGTGTTGGATCTTCTTCACGTTTTGAGCGGTGAAGTTGCCGATGAGCACCCACGTCGCCGACGGCCATGAGTGCGACCCGAACACTTGGATGTCCTGCAACAGAAGCCACCCAAGTGCGGTGAGCAATCAATCTGCCTCGACGGTTTGACAGTCTATTTGACGAGTGCGCGTACCCTGAACGTGGAGGAGAAGTACTCAAAGTTGGCGACTTCGAAGGCGGTGAGGCCGACCTCCTCGCAGAGTTCGATTACCAGCCACCGCTCGGAGCCACACGGGCTCATCGTATAGCGATCGCGCGACTCTGACAGCACGTTGGACGCACCCTGCACACCACGCACAGAATACGTTTCCTTCAGCACAAGACCTCCATCTAGAGCTAGGAGGCCAAACTAACCTGAGCGTCCTCGTTCGAAGCGAGCAGTTTAGCACCGCACTCTAGCGAGGCGTAGTTGAACATCTCCGAGTACGAGTCCATCAGCGTGGGTTCCCTGCTGATCGTCTTGTCCTTCTTCTCCCCGTCGGCGGCAACGGTCTCGGCTGCCTTC
>CDFA01022565.1:0-10341 GCA_000826305.1 Acanthamoeba healyi | reverse complement strand
TGGCGGACCACAGGCTGAAGACCATGAACTGCCGGGAGTTCAACGCGACCGAGATCACCACAAACACCTGCGCGGCCTACTCAGTAGAGGTCTGACTGTTTGTGTGCCGCCGTCGAGTGATCCAGTCAAGCCTGTGACTGACGTGACCACACACACGACACACAGCCAATATCAGGGCGCTTTAAGGGCCACCAGTGCGCGCTCTTCAATGGCAACACAAGCGACATCATGACGGCAGCTGTCGGGGACCACACGTTCATGGAGGTACCACCGCCTCCTCCTTTTGTTTAGGTCTTGGCGCTCACCCCGGCCCGGTACGTCGCAGATCAACTTCACCATGTCGCTGCAGCACGTTGGCCGCTCGATGCCCTTTGCCGTCATCCTCTACTCTCCGCTGGCTCGCGTCTCTCTCGAGGTATGAGCAGCGCCCTGGCGGGTCCAATCACGCACCACACATGCGCGCGCAACCTCGTGTGAGTGACGCAATCAGCTGACTCACACTCGCACTCACACGCAATCACACGGACGCCTTGTCCAAAGGCGCCGTCGGACGACTCGCCCAGCTTCCTGGTGGTGCCGAACACGGCCTACTGGACGGTGCTGACGCAGGAGCAGGACATCTACCTGAGCGGCCCTTCCGCAGCGAACTTTTATCCGTCGACCTCATCCTCGATCTATGGTACACCGGCGGTGCTCATCAGCCCTCATGCTGACGCTAACGCGTGCAATGCGTGGCGTGGCGTGCCTTACTGTTCTATCCATTGCGCAGGTGTGCCGACCGATGGCATCGTGGTGACGTTCTCGTACTCGTCGTATGCGGTGAACACCTATTCGCAGGTCATCACCTACGACTGGCTCTCTCTCGTTGGTACCGTGTGGCGTGTGGATCATCCTGCACCTGCAAACGCACACGCTCACGCTCACGCGTAACCGAACACGCAGGCGTGCTGGGTGGCGCTGCCGCGTTCGCGTGCGCCGTGCACGAGATCGTGATGATCATCTTCACCAAGTCGCTCGCTTGTTGCTGCCCCTCGTTCGCCAAGAGGTTCGGAGGCGAAGAGGAAGAGGACGAGGAAGAGGCCGAGGAAGAAGAGGTATGTCTAGGAGAGAGTCACGTGTGAACGCGCGCTCGCCTCCGTGCCGTGCTCACCACGCGCGTACGGCAGAAACCCAAAAACAAGGCCAAGTCCGAGCCGAGCAAGAGCATCAAGACGAACAAGAAGAACAAGAGCAAAGGCGGCGTTGGCGATGATGACGAAGAGGAAGAGGCGGTGGAGGCGCGGTCGCTGCAGTCCGTGGACCTGCTGCACAACGGCTTCAACCGCGATCTCTTCGTCACGCGGGACGAATACGTCAGCTCGCCGATCGAGCGACAATCCCTCCTCCATTCCCATCGCGACGATGGCACGGCCAACGACTACCACACAGCGATCAACTAAGGTCCCCTCCGGCTGGTGTACATCGCCCGTGTGATGGTCGCATGTGGCCTGCGTGTCCCATAACTGTACCGTATTTCACAAAAAAATGTCGAAGAAAAACAATTTCTCAAATTTTTCATTGATGACGTGTCAAGTTTTTGTAAAGAATTAAAACGAGATAATAAAAATATTAAAAAGGTAAAAGGATGGCCACGCCAGAGCGGGAGGACCCCTTCTCTGTTCTGCCGGTGGAGGCGTGCTGCCAAGTGCTCTGCTTCCTGCCTGCCCCCACCGTGGCCCTTTGCTGCCTCGTCTCCTCCCAGGCACGTCCGCCCACACGCCCCTTGCTCCTAGAGAGGACCGTGAACTGATTTGCGCCCCCCCCCCCATCTCCCATCCTCTGCACACCGCCTCTTCAACCACGCCTGCGTGCGCCTGCGCGCTTGGTCCACTATGTGCAGTGGCGAGAGATATGCAACGACGAGTCCCTCTGGTACTGCCCTCTCTCGCGCGGGCACGCTTGCACGCCACATACCAACGGGCGACGCCGTGCGTGGCGCGCACCGCGCGCGCGCGTGTGTTGACTCTTGTGTCGCCCCGTATAGGCGTACGCTGTACCTGAGGAGCGTCAGGCAGGACGGCCTGCACGAACGCGCGAGCAAGAGCAAGCCGGATTCAGGCATCACGTGGAAGCAGATGTGTCTCAACTTGGGTGAGTGCTTCAATCGCGTCTCCTCTCTCCCTCTCTCTCTCTCTCTCTTTGCAGTGTGTGGTGTGTCCGCGCCTGCACGCCACCGGCGGTGAGCCGTATCTAACGATCGCGCGCGCACGGCTCGCCTCATGACGGCAGCGCTCAGCTTTGGCAAGTCGAAGATTGTTGATGACAACGAGCTGAGGCACACGCTCATCCAGTGGGTCGGCGCGCGAGAAGCACGCTGGGTCCTCCACTACAGGTAATCATTTGCGGAATGCGGTGATGATGCCCCGATAGCGATGATGATGATGAGCGCTAACCATCCGCACGCTCACGATCGCCAGGGGCTCGCGGGATGGATTCTCCTTGGAAGCCTTCCATCGGTTTAACGATTGCGTCGGGCCCACGCTCTGCATTGCCCACTCTGAAAACGAGTACGTGTCGTGGATGCGCTCTCGTGGCAACATCATGCACCATGGCGCATGACTCATGCGTGTGAATGCGTTGCGTCGATTCACGTGTGTGCACTGTACAGCTCTATATTCGGAGGCTACAATGCCGTGTCGTGGATCACTCTGCACCAGGAGAGCGACGAGACGATCGACAGCGTCTACCGCACACACACGATCGACGAAGACGCTGACCACCAAGTCGAGGAGGAGGAGGACGAGGGCGAGGAGGGCGAGGATGAGGACGACCTTCACGAAGAGAGCGCTGACGACGATCTCGATGACAAACGGGACACGAGCGATGAAAATGACGATCGCGACAACAACGAGGCGATGGAGGTCGAGCCGACAAGCAGCAACAGCGAAGAGGCCAAGGGGCGTGGTAGCGGAGCCGCGGCTAGGCCTGCGGCAGAAGCACCAAAGGAGGAAGCCGATGACGAATCGGAAGAGAAGCGCGCAAAGCGCGAGGCCAAGATGGAGACGCTGCGCGCCAAGAGGGCGCGGATGGCGCGCGACGCACGTTTGGCCGCGGAGAAGCACCTGCCGACCGACCCGTTCATATTCTCGCTCAAGAACGTATGGGACAAGCCACCCACCCAGATCTTCCCCCGACGGCAAGGCGACAAGAACGGCGTTCTCGTGCACGGTACCTTAGGGCGTTCGTTGTCGTGTGTGGCCCTTTGTGTGTGTGTGTGTGTGTGTGTCGTCCTCTGTGTCCACCGTGCTAACCTCTCGTGTTGCTGTGACGCACCACAGGATACTACGGGGCGCTGTGGGGATCGGGGTTCGACCTCGGGATCATCGGACACCCGAACGAGAGTCCGCCTTCGGCCTGGTACGCCTCCTCGCACTCGAGCTCATGCTACCAGATGGCTCACATCGGACCTGATTGCCCCTGATCGCTGTTCCTCGCCTTGCCTTACCTTGTCTTAGGTGCCGAATTGGCACCACCTACGCCCCGCCCTATCCCTCAGACGAAACGGGCGGCTCACCTCACTGCTTCCTTGGCGGCGACCCACGGTGCCGGCCTTGCCATCTGATCGCTCTCTCGCTCCGCGCGCGCTCTGACGACGCTCACGAACGTTCTCTTTTCGGTCCCCACACAGGGACTTTCCAATCACCGAGCTGGAGGTGTTTGTGCTGAAGGAGGAGGAGGACGAGTGGCAACGCCAGCAGCGACTGCACAAGACCGGTCTCACCCGGAACGCCTTCACCGCCACCACGTCGTGCCTGTATCCCTCCACCGTCAGCTCTCCGTGAGAGTCCGATACGGCGGGATTGACCCGGCCGCTGGTTGGCCGAGACAAATTGGCGCCAAAATTGCGGATTTCCTTTTCGTGCGCAGAAATATGCGCGGAATGTGTGTCAACGCCGGCAAAACACACCACTTTGTAGGACCACACAAGCTTGGGGCTGCGACCGGTCTTTTCGTTCTCCTCTTCCTCGTCGCCGATTCGATTCGATTCCATTCGACCTTCCCCCTCGTCGTAGGATCTAGAATCGTTTCGTTCCCTTGACTCGTCCTAAGAGCTTAACCTGTACGCGACCTTACATCTCTCTCCTCCGATCTCTGAAAATGCCGAATTCTAATTAGAGAGATGGCCTGGAACATTCGTTTGCGTGTGGCGCGTAGTGGTAAATTGTTCATCGCGAAATCATGAAGTACTCCGAGATTGAGAATGGGGAGGGCGTCCCCCAGAAGAAGAGCTGCCTCGATGTCTCCTACAGGTGGATCATCCTGTTCTTCATCATGTGGCTCACATTCGGTGCGTGCTGCACCCTCCCCCTCCGCATTTCCCTCCGGGAGAGCAGAAAACTTTTTTTTTGGTTGAAATTTGACTCGCGCTGAACCGCACATCGTTGGCGCCGTGCAGGCAGCTACTGGGTGTTTGATACGCCCGGTGCCCTGTTCAAGCAGCTGCAGGTGTGGTTCGGTGGCCCCGACAAGTACACCTCCGCCGGTACTACGCCGCTCCTCCCCTGATGTCTCGGCTCCTGCTAGCTGCGCAGTGCTGCTCACACTGCGGTGTGCTGCTGCTGCATTCGTCCCACCAGACAACTTGAACTTGTACTCTGTGTACTCGTACCCCAACACCGTCCTGTGCTTCTTCGGTGGTTTCATCATCGATCGCCTCACCGGCCTCAGGATGGGAGTACGCGCACACCAATCACCTCCTCTCCATCCACTCCTCGTGTGTGTGTGTGTGTGTGCGTGCGTGCGTGCGTGCATCACGCAGGGAACACTACTGACCGCGTGATCTGACCAGGCTCTGCTGTTCTGCACGTTCATTCTGGCGGGCGAGCTTATGTTCGCCGTCGGCATCCAAATGGAGCAGTACTACGTGTGCCTCGTTGGACGTTTCATCTTTGGTCTCGGCGGCGAGTCTCTGACTGTCGCGCAGAACAACTTTACCGCCCGTTGGTTCGACGGCCCTCAGCTCGCCCTCGCCTTCGGTCTCGTGCTCTCGTTCGCCCGTATCGGTATGTGCCCTGCCTTCAGCCCTAACCAACGCCGCCATTGGGCTTGTCGTGTGTCGCTGCCACTAACATTCCCTCTCCCTCCACTACGGAGTGCAGGTTCGTCGGTGAACTTCGCCGTCACGCCCTTCTTGGCCAAGGTCAGCGTGCCCTTCGCCGTGTGGTTCGGCGCTGGCACTTGCCTCATCTCTTTCTCTGGTACGCTTGCGCCCCTCGATCGACTCGTGAAACCACCGCCGCCGATGACTCGTCGCTGATACCTTAGTGCATGTGTGTACGTGTGTGTTGTGCTTCTCGCGGTGACAGCCTGCATCCTGCTGGCCATCTTCGATAAGGCGGGTGAGCGCAGGGCCGTCAACAAGGAGGAGCCCAAGGAGAAGGAGACCTTCGGTCAGATCCTGCTCTCGCTCCTGCAGGTGTTCAGGTTCCCCGTCGCCACCTGGTTCATCTACTTCATCTGCGTCTTCTTCTACGTCGGTACACGTTCCCTTTCCTCTTTGGCTGAACACTTTGCAACTTGGCTGCAATGCGGCGCGCACTCACCGCCACCGTTGTGTCGCTCTAGGCGTGCTTACCTTCTACACCGTGGCATCGGACATCATGCAAAAGACCGGCACCATGTACTCGGAGGACATCGCCACCCTGTTCATTTCCATCCCCAACTTCGTTTCCGTCATCGCTTCGCCCAGTACTTGCCCTCTTGGTGCTTGTGTGACGCGAGTATCTCACTCACTCACTCACTCACTCTTTCTCTTCCCTAAGCCTTTGGCTTCTTGATCGACAAGATGGGCAAGGCTCTCTACTGGATGCTCTGGTCTTGCTTCATGGTACGCACACTGCCTCGCTTCGGCCGTTCTGACAGCATGCTTTGTTCCCGGCTAAACATCCCCCTCCTTTCCCCTCTCTCGCGACATTGACCAGCTTGTCGTGGCTCACCTGGGCTTCTTGGGTAACGCCAATGAGTGGTTCGAGATTCACCCCATTGTCATCATGGTCTGGCTCGGTATGCGCACCAGCTTGAGCTGTACTAGGAAGGAGTCTCCATTGTGTTTCCCCCCACCTCTTAACGCATCGTCACCACAACGCATGTGGCAGGTCTCGGCTACTCCATGTTCGCTGCCTCCATCTGGCCTCTGCTGCCCTTCATCATTGCCCCCAAGCACCTCGGTACCGCGTACGGTGCCATGACCGGTACGTGTGACAACAGCTCCCGCAACCGCCTTACCATTGTCCCAGCGGCGATCGCACTCGTTCGCACTCTATGTTCTCCACTCACCAACTACGCCCGCTCCTCCCTCCAGCCATCCAGAATGCTGGTCTGGCCATTCTGCCCCAGATCATCGGTGCTCTCCAAGGTACGTCTCGGCCCCTCTCACAACGATGCTTGCTTGGACCCAAAGACCAATACGGAACGCACCCACTTCAGGCGCCTCTGGCATCAAGGGCACCACCTGGCAGTACACCATCCCCATCATGATCTTTGTCGGTTGTGCTGGCATTGCCGCTGCTTTGACCGGTAAACCTCCCATTCGTCCCCGCTTCTTCTCAATGAGAGCACAACCTGACCACACCTTCTCGTGTCACACGCACACGCACACGCACACGCACACAGTGCTCTTGATCGTGCTGGACAACACGACCACCAACGGAAACCTGAACGCCGCGGGCGCGTTGAGGCAGCAGCTCAAGCAAACCATGCAGAACGAGAGCGCCGCGGCCTCCATGTCCATCAACGACGGGACCGAGACCAAGTCGCTCCTCAACTAGCGCGACAGACATGCGCGTGTTGTTGTCGTCGCCAATCTGGGAACACCTTGACCTTCATCATCATCATCATCTCGTGTGCACTGCAATGAGTCAAGCGCGTTTTTACATGTTGGGGGGCCCGCGACACACCAGAGACCATGGTGTACGCTGGCGTTGTCACAAGCCGAAGCTGCGGCTCTTGTGCGGTCGGCTGTTGTGCAAGAGTTTGAGGGGGAGGTCGGCTGCGGAGGTGGAGCGCTTCTTGCCTCGCTTGCGGCCTGCACCCTCCCGGCTCGCGTGGTTGTTGGTGATGTTGGTGCTACTGCTGCCGCTGTGATCCTGCTGCTGCTGCGCCTTCATGCCTTCGGGGTGCTGCTCGTGCTGATCCTCCTCCCGGGGCGAGCGAGCGCGTGTGTTGTGTTTCCCGCTGTTGGCGTTTCGGTTGTGGCCCCGGAGATGCCGGTCGACGCGAGCTGGCCGCGTCTCCTCGTCTTCGCTTCCGTCGTCAGCGTTGCTGTCGCCTTGTACACGCTGGGACACGTCATTGCTGTGACCATCATCATCATCAGCGCTGTCCAGTGGTGGGAGTTCGCATTTCTCCTTGTCACCACCCGTGCCTCGCCTCCTTCTGCTGCCCCGGTTCCTGCGCACCAGCGTTCGTCGTTCGCCGCCGTCTCCGTCGGACCACGAGCTGTGGTGCCTGCGCTGAGTCTCCGCGCCGTCTCCGTCCTCGGCGTCCTCTGTCCCCTCGCTGTCCTCCGCCTTGCCTGGAGCTGGGGCGGAAGCGTTATCGTGCGGGTGATCGTCGTCCTTCTTCCTCCGCGAGTCGCGTTGACCGATCGCGCGTCGACGCAATACAGCGGCACTCCAGACAGCGCAACGCCGTACGATGTGGATGAAGAGATGCGTGGCGGCGGAGACGAGGACAACGAGCACGAGCTGCTCCAAACCGCTATGTTCCAGCTTGTCGCGTATCTGCTGCGTGTCGTGTTGGCACTCGACCGCGAAGCGCGCCTGCAGGGTCTTTGTGGTCTCGGCTAGCTCATGGCGCCACAGCTCGTGCAGTTTGCCATGTTCCTCGCGCTGCACATCCAGACGCATGTGAGTTTCTCAGCAAGTGAAGATACCTAATCCATGCGAAGGCGCGCTCCTACCATCTGCGCATTGGACTTGATGGCGTTGTTAAGCGTGCTCAGCATGGAATGCCGTTCGTTGTTGAAATTGTCCAGCTCCACTGCAACCTCATCGTAGGCCTATACCACCAATGCGTTAGTCACCATTCCAGGCGAGTTCGTCAGGACGCAGTAGCGAGGCACATACCTCGAGGTGCTTGGCTACCACACCCTCCAGGTAGGCGTTGAGAAGGTGCTGGTTGATCTCCAGAGTTTTCACTGTGAATGCGCCACATCAGTCATCTTCTGGCACTCGGGAAGACAGAGATGCACATGGGGTGAGAAGAGGGACGCACTCCGGTTGGCCAGGGTGGTGAAGATGCTCTCCTGCGTGTTGAAGTCTTCCTCAACCAGCTGCGGCAATTCTTCAAGCATCAGCCGCGTCACGCTGACTCGCGTCGGCTCAACGGGCACCGCAGGCTGCTCCAAGTTCTGCTCGGCAATGGGGGCGGGGGCAGCGTGCTCCTTGGCCTCCAACGCTTGCTCCGCCACAACCGGCGCGGTTCCCACGTTGTTGCGTTCGACACCATCAGACGCCGGAACAGCCGCGGCGACTGTGGGTGTAGCAGTGGCATCGGGATTAACTTGGAGCGTCTGCTGTTCGGAGTGAAGCGCTGGCACAGCAGAGCTTGCTGGGTCGGGGTCGGTGCTCGCTGATGGAGGACTTAACGATACGCCTTGCGCGAGTGTTTTCACGCCAGCGAGCGGTATGGTGATATCGCCACTGGCCGCTGTCGTGTTGGCGGCGACCAAGGTGGTTGGTGGCTCTACAGGATCGGCGACGGTAATCAGGGGCACGCTCTGCACCGTCATACTGGTTGCTGCAGCCGTGGTTGTAGCTGTGACGGGAGCTGGAGTGAAGGTGGTGAGGCCGTTGATGACAAGAGGAATGGCTGGATCGATAACCAGCGGCTCTGCATTGTTAGCGGTAAGTTGCGCGACGTGCTGCGTTGTAGTGGCGTTCGTTGCGTTGCCGACCGCGGTGTCCACTGTAGTTAGCACAGGCGCAGCAGTAGACGGTGCAACGATGTTGATGCTGTCGGCGGTAGGCTGTTGAGCGAGGGATGAAGGCGGCGGCGGCGTATCCAGCGGCACTGGTCGCCCCTCCGGCTCCTGGAGCTGACCAGCTGCTGTGTTGAGGTCCGGTGGAGCAGATTCTACCGCCAAAGCAGGCGCCGAAGTGGCTGCAAGGCCGGTGAGATCGCCGGCGCCTTCGCCGGCTGCCCGCCCGGAAGTTAACTCCGTCTGGTGGTCTCCACCCGTATTGGTAGACACCGGTGGTTGCAGGCTAGGACTCGTCGAGGTCGCTGTCATGCTTGTGCTTGGTGCAGCGGTCATCGTTGCACTGGCTGGCTGGATGGTGGTGAGCGGAGTGGAAGCCACGGCGTGGCTGTTCATCTCTCCAGCCTGGGCAGGCGCCGCGTCAGCGTCTTTGGGCGGAGTTGCGTCTCTCTTCGCCGCTGCATCATCGTTGATGGCAACCTGCGCTACGGTCAATACGCCGTGGGGCGAGGCTGTATGTTCAAAAAGGGGAAGGAGAAGGGGTACGGGGTGTATTGACACGAGGGCATCCTTCTTGTGCTTGCTCTTGATCTCATGGATACGCTGGCCGATCTCTTTGGAATTGGAGATCATCTTCTCCTTGAGGTTGGCCACGTGCGAGGTACCGTGAATGCGCACCACGCTTACTGGGCAGTAGTACTGCGAGCCATAGTGCGTGCGGAACACCACCTTGACGTATCTGCGCATCACCACTACGGGTCAGTCGACGGATCAACGCGACCGTTGTCGTCAGAGATCAGTGCCGTACTTGAACCAGACGGTCTCAGGCAGGGAGAAGTGTTGGATCTTCTTCACGTTTTGAGCGGTGAAGTTGCCGATGAGCACCCACGTCGCCGACGGCCATGAGTGCGACCCGAACACTTGGATGTCCTGCAACAGAAGCCACCCAAGTGCGGTGAGCAATCAATCTGCCTCGACGGTTTGACAGTCTATTTGACGAGTGCGCGTACCCTGAACGTGGAGGAGAAGTACTCAAAGTTGGCGACTTCGAAGGCGGTGAGGCCGACCTCCTCGCAGAGTTCGATTACCAGCCACCGCTCGGAGCCACACGGGCTCATCGTATAGCGATCGCGCGACTCTGACAGCACGTTGGACGCACCCTGCACACCACGCACAGAATACGTTTCCTTCAGCACAAGACCTCCATCTAGAGCTAGGAGGCCAAACTAACCTGAGCGTCCTCGTTCGAAGCGAGCAGTTTAGCACCGCACTCTAGCGAGGCGTAGTTGAACATCTCCGAGTACGAGTCCATCAGCGTGGGTTCCCTGCTGATCGTCTTGTCCTTCTTCTCCCCGTCGGCGGCAACGGTCTCGGCTGCCTTC
>CDFA01022561.1:0-10891 GCA_000826305.1 Acanthamoeba healyi | reverse complement strand
CCTTCGGCACCCACCTGTCGCTCCAGGAAGGCCACCACGGCCTCCATCGTCGGACGCTTGTCGGAGTGGGCGTGCCAGCATTTGCGCATGATCCGCGCGTACTCGGACGGAGCGTCGCTAGGGATCTGCGGGCGCTTGCCCTCGAGCACGTCCAAGGACACGCCCATGAAGTTGCGTCCAGCGAAGGGCTCCTTGCGCGTGAGCACCTCCCACATTATAACTCCGAAAGCGTAGCTATCGATACGCTCATCGTACTTCTCCCCGCGGATCACCTCCGGCGCTGCAAGACGGGACGGTAAGAAGCGAGGCGCACATGGATAAGACGTAGGGGGAAAGGGGAGTCGCACCAGTCCAGCAGGGCGTGCCGCAACGCGTCATGGTGGCGTTCTCCTCCTTGATGCGTGCAAATCCAAAGTCGGCCACCTTGACGTTCCAGTTCTCGTCCACGAGCAGGTTGGACGACTTAAGGTCGCGGTGAATGATGGTCGGCTGTACGGAGTGAAGGTAGTTGATGCCTAATGCGGCCGAGCGCAGGAGGCGCAGCTTCTGGTGCCAGGTGATCTTGATGGAGTTGTCTGCCAGCACGGTCTTGAGGCTGCCCTGCTTGACGAACTCGGTGACGATGCACAGATTGGGCTTTCGTACGCACGCGCCGATGAACAGCACGATGTTGGGGTGATGCAGCTCTGAGAGGAAGGCCATCTCGGCGCGGAACTCGAGCATGCGTCGCTCGTCGAGCTTCTGCTTGATGAACCGCTTGATGGCCACGTCGACGCCCTTCCACTTGCCCCGGTAGACGACGCCGTAGGAGCCCATGCCGACCTGCTTGCCCACGTGGATTTCGTCGTAGTCGATGATCCACCGGCACAGGTTGGCTGACGTAAGGAAGTTGTCCTCCTTGAACATCATTCCTTCGCCCACCACCGTCTGCACGTCAGCGCGTTCGCCCTGCTCCGAATCTGAAGCATCGCTCCCAGCGCGGGCCTTGCGCGATGGCGTCGCTGAGTCCCCGCTGGCGTCGCTCGACGCCGCGGCAGCGCCGCCCTGAACGCCGCCAAAGAATCGCGCCTCGAGGCCCTCGATCTTGAATTCATACAACTTGGCGCCTGTTTGCCGACGCACAATCGTCACTCAATACCCTCTCTCCCTCCCTCTCTGAACAGGTTGGGAGTACGAACCGTTCGGCGAGTCGGGGACCTCGAACTTGCCCAGGCAAGAGAGCTTCCCTGCGTGGTCGGAGAGCTTGCTGTACACGGTCTCGCTCAAAACGATCTGGCCGCCGTGGGTGAGCGCTGTGATGCGCGCCGCGGCATTGACCACAGGGCCGATGTACTCCACGCGACGTGTCATCGGATCGCGCAGTATGCGGGGGGTGCCCACATGCACGCCCATCCTCACGCGGAGGCCCTTGAACAGCACGCGATCGTCGGTGTCGCCCCACTCCTCGGCAGCGCCCGGGTGGTCGAGTAGGGTTTCTGGCCAGGCGAGGTCCAGCAGCGCGCGCTGCACATCGCAGCACCAAGCCAGAGCGTCTCCCGGAGAGGAGAAGGCCAGGCAGAAGGAGCCCTCGCCTGAGTTGCGATCCTTGAGGCACGCCACCTCGTATCCGCGGTGTCGCGGTAGCGAGGCGCGCAGCGCCGCGTTGTGGAGAAGTGTGGCGTCGCGCATAGCCGCAGCGTTGAACTCCCACAGAGATGCTGCGCGCGTGATATCCGTGAACACGATGGTCACCTCGCCCTCGGGGGCGCGCACATGCCCCGCGGTTGTCGCCACACCTGTTCCCGACGCTGGCAATGACCCCGATGACGATGAGGACTCTGACCCGCCTGTTGACGGCGCGCCTGAAGAGGGCAGACTCCATGAGTTGTAGGCGCTCCGCTTGAGGCCATCGGCGCGGCTCGATGTCGACGACGAGGACGTCTTGGAAGTGAACGATGGACCGCCGCTCGCCGCAGAATCGCCGTGCATGGACGAAAGGCGCGTCATGATTTCGAGGAAGGTAGGCCGGATGGTTGGGTCCTGATGCCAACAGCTTGTGATCAGCTCTAAGTACTCAGGCGGGTGACCGCTCCCATCAGACTCCTCCGGCAGTGCGGGTCGCAGGCCATCTCGGATCACAGCCACGGCAACCGCGGCGGGGCTGGTCGTTTGAGAGTGTCAACGAAGAGTCGTGAATGATCAGTCTCTCTCCTCCATGAGCAGAAATGGGAAGCTAGCCAAGGCACACACACAACACACTGATGAGCTTAGGCGTACCTGAGGCCCATGTGGGGCTGCTCGCGTGTAAGGAGCTCCCACAGGATGATACCGAAACTGCAAGCTCGCCGCGCGTCAGTTCGATAACCCTCGTGAGCGTAGCTGTGGGGTTGTGTCTTCACACGGTGATGATCTGTGCGCGTACCTGTAGACGTCGCTCAAGATCCAATCAACCTCAGCAGTCTCGTTGAGCACCTCCGGGGCTGTCCAGTGAAGAGAGCCTGCGATGTCCTTGTCGCCTCCTTTCGTGACGTCCTCACGCAGTTTGGTCAGTCCAAAGTCACTCACCTGCCGCGCCTCCGTCGTGAGTTGCGACACATCATCAATGGGGGTAATGCACGTGTGCTGCTGAGCACATGATATGAGCAAGGAATGAACCTTGCAGTTCCACTTGGCGTCGAGGAGGAGGTTGAGCGACTTGAGGTCGCGGTGCACGATGCCCGACGAATGAAGGAAATGCATGCCCTTCGACGCCTGATAGGCCATCTTGGCCTTGAGCGGGAACGGGATCTCTGGCACTAGCTCGTTGTGCAGCAGCTGTTCAAGGAAACGACTATGGATCAACACACATGCACTAGTTGTGGCACCAGAAGCCCCACCGTGGCGACACCACACGGCACGTACCTCAAAGAGCGAGCCGAGGGCCATGAACTCCATGACGATGCACATCCTGGGCGCCCGCGTGGAGGCCGCCATGAAGAGCACAACGTTCGGGTGACGCAGGGCCGTCATCACTCGCACCTCATCCTTGAAGCTGCGCTCCATGTCCTTGGTGACCTTGTCCGAGGCGAGCATCTTGACGGCCACCTCAGTTCCCTTCCATGTCGCGCGGTGGACGGCACCGAAGCCACCAGTTCCCAGGTGTTCGCCCAGCTCGAGCTCGTTGAAATCGATTTCCCAGTCGTCCCGCCGGCGGCTCTTCCGCCTGATGATGAGCGCCAGCACGAAGATCAGGCCCAGTAGCGCAAACAGCAGGCACCCGCCCACGGGGATGAGTATCCCTGTGTGATTGTGTGTGCGATGCGCAAGCGAGCCAGGTCAGCGTTCAATCGTCATCAGGACAACAAGAGCGGGAGAGGGGAAAGACCTAGGACAACAGCGAGCACGACATCGCTGGATGAGCTGGACTCCTGCTCGCAGTACTGGCCCTCGTAGCCCTGCGGGCAGATGCAGGTGCCAGTATCGGTGCTGCACGTGCCAACACCCGAGCAGAGGGTGCTGTCAGAGATGCAACCACTCAAGTAGCTCACGGTGTTGCCGTCACACGTGAACTGCTTCATCTGCGCGAGTAGAATTCGGTTGAGAGGCGCTGAGCGCGCGGCCACCACAAAGCCCTGTCTGCACTCACGCGTGCACATTGTTGCGTGTGTGAGCGCACGTCTCCCTCCAGTTGCCAGGGTGTGAACGAGGAGAGGGAGTGGTTGTACCGGTCCGCAATGTGAAGCGCGTTCTTGTCAGTTTGGGTCCAATAGGTGAAGTTAGCAAGCGCCACTGCATTGTTGCAGTTGTTCATCGTGGTCCTCCGGTAGATGAGGCATGCAAAGGCTGCCATGGGCCAGCTGTCTTGTCCCGCGCCTGGTTGGTGGTCGGATCACAGCGCGCAACACACGGATCTTCATTGAGCCAACGCCAAGCCAAGCTGGTCGACGGAGAACAGGTTACTCACCAAGCACTAGCGAGCCGAAAGTGTAGTTGGTCTGAGAGGAGACATAGTCATCCAGTGCGCTCTTCACCGTTGCCGTTGACATTCTTACCACATTGCCGTAGGGATTGATCATGGAGGCCGCCATGATTCCACGCGTCTGTCACCAACCAGCGCCCGTTGCCGTTAGCCATCGATTAACTTAGGGAGACCCTGACAGTGATCGTCTCTCTCTCTCTCTCTCTCTCTCTAGGTTTCGGTTGAACGTAGTGTACTTACCGCTGAGACCTCGTAGCCCTGCCAGAACCCAAAGGAGTCTGCATTGGCGGCGATTCCGGCGGTGACGGCTACCAAGGCGGTGGCCTTGACCGTACGGTTGGGTACCGACTCGACGGGAAACGTCACCAGCGCGCCCGTGCCCACCTGCATCATGCCCGTCCAAGAGAGAGAGAGAGAGAGGAGGAGAAAGAACCATCACACGTCTCAGCTCACGTCTCAGTCCATCTCAGGGAGGAACACACGTCTTACCTCCGACTTAAATTGGGGCGAGATAGAACTCAGGACGGAGGTGAGGAGCTCCGTGATGGCGTTGGCGAACGGCACCGTGACGACCACGATCGGCCGGCCGGGCAGGGCCCGGGCCACCTCCGGCGTATTGATTTTTTGGATGCGCGTGTCGTTCCACATGGCAATGTTGTTCAGCAGAATGTCGGCGATCACGTCAAAGCTCAGCGTCAGCGTGAGGTCCGCATCGTACAGCTCACGGATGTTGTAGGCTGTTAGCAGCGATAGAGGAGGAACTAGCGTGAGTCTCTCACAAGGATGATGTGTGTAAGCGATCACTGGCGTCAGTGTACCGGGAGAGATGGCGTAGGCGAAGAGCGGTAGAAGCCCCACGTCTGGCATCTTGGCGTACCACTCGTCCGAGAGTCCGCTGCTGATCACGCCAAAGTCCTCGTTGTAGTCCACGAGCTGCTGGCGAGCCGGCGTCGAGGAGGCCGGGTAGTAGTCCACGGCCGTCGAGGCCGACGACCAGGAGTTGGCCCACGTGCCCACCAGCGTGATGGACGAGCCAGCGCCGACCAGGTAGGGAATGGAGAACGCCCGCTCGCCGTTGCATTGCACCGAGCCCAACAGGTCGATGATCCGCTTCTTCAGGCTCAGCGCAAGCGGGGCCACCTTGGCGCTCGTAGCCAACGCCGTCGCCCTGCGTCAAAGAGGCAGCCACAAACCAGACAGCCAGTCAGCGTTCGTCCAATGGAGGCAGAAGTGAGAGCAAGGCTGCATCTGATACTGTCAGGAGAGGGTGGAACGGTAACTGGTCATTGATGTGGACCCACGCGACGAAGTTGAGCAGCTCCAGTATGTTGGTGCAGTCGTAGGAGGAGACGTTGCTGCTCATGACCAGGTAGCTCATGTAGGAAAGCGGCCACGACTGGTTGCCCGGCGCGTCGAGGATGTCGACGGTGAAGTTGCTCGTTGAGAAGTTGCCCGTGAAGTCCGTCATTGCCGCTTGCACTGAGTCCACCGAGGGGACGACCACGTTGCGCGCCTTGTTGATCATGTTCATCCACGAGCAGTTGGCCTTGGCGGCGTCGGCGTAGTTAATGAAGGTCAAGCTGTTGGGTGTGGACTGCAACCGCGCCACGCCCACCAACCCACCCGTGAGTCACGCGCGAGTTGATGTGCTGCGCAGGGAGCTAGGGAACTAGCCCGGTAGTGGGAGGATCGATCGCTCAAGTGAGAGCCACACTGAAAGGTGAAGGTGTGTAGCAGTACCGCTAGCCAGCCGATGCGCGCAGCCGATGAGGAACCGGCGAGCCGCATGGTGCCTGCCTTGGCCGGCGGGAGGTCGGCCAGGGAGCGGTTGGCGGCCGCCAGTGCAGCCTTGAAGTCGGGCGAGAAGCTCTCCAGCGCTCGTTTGAGGACCTCGATGATGGTCACCTCGATGTTGTCGTGGTAGCCGATGATGATCGGCTCACCAGGCAGGAGCGCCGCCAGATCCGGATTGGACGCCCGTATAGCGGGGTCGTTCCACAGGGTGATGTCACCAGACCAGATACGGCCCAGGGTCTCCCTCTCAATCACCTACAGTGCGTAAGGAGGATGTTCCAAGTGAGTCAGAGTTCCTGTCTCTCCTTCTCTCTCTCTCACCACGAAGCTGCTGCCGTGCAACAAGCTGACGGTACCAGGCTGGCGTTGGCCGACTGCAGCGCCTCGACGTGGTAGGCCATCACCAGGGCCTGGCCCATGAGCGGGAAGTGCACGTAGTCGCCGTACCGCGGCTTCTGGTCCGGCGGGAACGCGCGGTCGAGGCACAGAAAGTCCTACGCCCGTGTGGGATGTCCGAAAAACGAAATAACATCAACATCAACAACACTAACCGCCAACACCAGGTGTGGTTGGTAGCCCGGTGAAAATGCTGGGTCCGGAACGAACCTCTTCTCCCGCGGCGTAGTCGGCCAGGGCCGATTGGACATCCTCCCCGGTGTACGTAACACTGAACACAGCGAGAAAAATAAAAATAAAATAAAAATATGGGGTAAGAGTGATGATTGATTCGGGGTTGAAGGCGAGGGTGGCGAGGGTGGCGCACTTGACGTCATCGCGGTGGTAGAGGTACATAGAGGTCCAGCTGGACATCACCGTTCTCGGGTTGGCAGAGCCAGCGCCGTACAGTTGCACGCCATACGCTGCAGCTGTTTTGGTGGAGAGAGGCGCGAGGAGTGAGCCTGCTCTCTTTCTCTGGTGTATGTGAGGATTCAAGAGCGGCGGGGTGTGTGCGTACCATACTGCACCAGAACCAGAACGCACGCAACGCGGACCAGAAGCCCGAGAGGTGCGGCTTCCATGTGTGGGTGGAGGTGTTCTTCTCGTTCTTCTTCTTGGTGGCGTTGGTGTGGTCCACCTCGAGGTTTGCAACGTTGCAGTTAAACGTTTCGGTTGCACCAACTCATTCCCGGAATCAGTTCCGTAATGAGAACATGTTTGTACACTCACTCTTTCACTCGACGGTGCGAGCAGACGACGGTGAGGATGTACCCCATACCCAGCTCCACACTTGTTGCCACCGGTTGTTGTCGGTCGATGGCGGGCAGCCGGGAGCGGGTCCCAGGCAAAGCACGCAGCTGAGGGACCTGGCCCGACACCGGTAGGTCCAGAGACAGTGGCGTACCAACCAGATCATCACCCTCGTTCACGACCACTGGGAGGCAGCAACAACGAGACACCGAGCGCAACAAGGGAACGCCACACCATCTGCCCACACTCGCAAGAGAGGTCTCGCGCAAGGAGATTGATTTGCTCCAGCGAAAGAGTGTGTGAAATCAATCAATCTGATTGATGAACAGAGGTCGCACGCCGAGGCGGAGGAACACGGGGAAGGAGGACAACGCGTTGCCAAAGAAGAGGGAACAACCTTCAGTTGTAGCGCTTGTAGTAGGTATTGCCTCTCGGGGTGGTGTAGACCGCTCCTCCATCGCCGTTGTTGTAGTAGGTTGAGCCGTCGGGGTTCGAGTAGTAGTAGCTGCCGTTTGAGTTCGAGTAGTGGTAGGCGTTGGAGTTGGCGGCTGAGGACCCATAGTCACGATTACAATAGTGGTTGCCCTTTGTGGGATTAGATCATGAAAAATAATTCGTTAATCTTCCGCGTGCGATTAAGTCGATGAACGAGAGACGGAGACACCTGTGAGTTGGTTCCATGTCCAGTGACTGAGTAAGCCTTCCGTGAGGACATGTTGTTGGTTTAGCTAGCGACTTTGTTTGGGGGTGGCGATGGGCTTGTGCAGCTGATTAAAAAAATAATATATAAATAAAAAATAGAAAATTTCTTGTGGCGAAACATAAGAAGACGATGGCGCTGGAGGGGGCGTGGGAGGTCGAGGTGCAGCGCACGAATGGTCACAGCATCCGGTTGGATGGTGTGCACCCGGCGGACACGACCGTGGGCGAGCTCAAGCGGATGATCTTCGAGCGCCAAGGCCTCCAGCCCGACACCTTCCAGCTCTGGCCAGGCCGCCCACGACAGGCACAACGGGAGGAGCAACAACAGCCAGACGAATCCAAAGCCAGGCGCCTGGACGACCTCTGCACTCTCGGCCACTATGCCAGCCTGCTCCTCCTCGACGAGAAGGAGGACGCCGACGAGGCAGCCAACGCTCCAGCCTCACGTTGTGGGCGACCGACAGCTCGCGTTCTGCTCCAGTGGCTGCCCAGGTGTGACTACTTCCGGCTCCCGCCCGACAGCGATCCGTCCAAGCCACGCTGCGCGTCCAAGGCTAGCCGCACCAGAGCCCGGCGGGAGATCGAGGCGTTGCTCGGAGAACGGCAGTGGCCGCAGCAGCCTCCACAGTTCGCGGCATCGCTCGAGGGTGTGCATCTGTGGGAGATCGATTCGTCGACCATGGCTCGCTATGTCTTCCTCGTTGAAGCTCCCGATTCCAGCCTCTATCAAGGTATTCCTTGTGCACACACAACTCATCTCGCCTTCCCATCGTCACGACTCATCAGTTGTGCATACACGCGAACTAGGGGGTACGTTCGCTCTGAGGGTGACCCTGCCTTCCGACTATCCGTTTCACAAGCCGCACATGCAGGTCCTCACGCCCATCCACCATCCGTTGGTCTCGCCTGATGGTCGACTCGCTCTCCACTACTCCAAGGAAGGAGGTGCATTCTCGCCCCACTACCACCCATCCGTATGACACAACACAATCAACGACACCTGACCCTAAATCTCCTTCCTTCTCTCGCTGAGCAGAAGAAGCCCGGCTGTTCGGTGACGATTGGGCCCCGTATATGCGCATGGTGCATCTGCTGCAGATGTTCCAGCAGCAGCTGCTGACCACCGACTACGCCCACTTGCGTACGACCTGCATACCGGTTGTGCCATTGCAAAGGGAGCTGGACCGCTGGACTGCCGATGGCGCAGGCCAAGCATGCAAGGCCAGAGCCATGACTGCGCTCTTCGCGATGGGAGATACCGAGCGCGCCAAGCGCCAGTTTGCTGCAGCGCATTCTCAGGTACCAACTCCTCTGCCCCATAATGATGTTGCATGAACACAGCCCGCACGCACGCGCTAACTGCGGACACACCGACACACGACAACATCAGTGTCGACGCGAAGTGGAGACGCTCATGGTGCTGGCATCGCGTGCTCCCAACAACAACGACGAGCTGCAGTCTGCACAGGAGTTTACGACGCTGAGCGATCTGCCATGCGAGGTGGTGGCCATGATTGGGCGTTGGCTGCTGCTCGCGCACATGGCTGAGGCGCGTGCTGCCAGCGTGGCCCTGGCGCCAACGGAAGACGCCGTGGGACAATTCGAGTTGCCGTGGGACTGGCCCACCAAGAAGATCGTCGCCACACCGCCGCTAGAGGACAACCGCGCTTGTTAGTGGAGGGACGTCGCTGCCTGGTGGCAGGTGCCTCCGGTGAGGCGAACGGTGGGGAAGCTTTTACGGGGAAAGGGGCGCTCCTCTTATGATGTGCTCTCCCCTCTCATGGCGACCTATGTGGGGAGGCGCCAGCATTGCCTTTTAGTCGCAAGAATAACTCCGATGCTCTGTTAACTAAACATGGGTAAGCTAGCAAGCAACATGGCTGAGGAAGTGGAGGTGGTACAGGGAGTGTGGACTGAACTGGCCAAACTGGGCCAGGTAACGCAACCAAAGCTCTATTCGAGAGATTCGTGGGTGTTCATGCTACGCGACCAAGCTGCTCGTGCTGGCGCGTTGCAGGTGTGCCAGGGCCAAGGCCTTTGAAGCGAAGACAGTAGGACCAATGTGGAGTGAAATGACGGTCTCTGCCCACTGTGGCAAAGGATCAAAGTGGAGCGGAGAGACCAAGGTCAACGTCTACCAGTTCACTGCACCTTCACTCAAAGACATACCACACACGTCCACCTCTTCTTCAAAATGCTCTTAATAGTCTCACTCAGAACATTGTGCATGTGTGTGTGATGAGAATGCAGGTGATAGTGATCACAATTGGGGATTGCAGCATTCAAGGGCATGTGGGGTTTCACCAGTGCATTGGCAGAGTATGAGGTGGCAAGGACAAGTTCCAGTGCTTGACCAGCTGGCCTGACTTCTGGGAGGAGCAAGCTCCACCAGGCCACAGCCTCATCAAAGCAACAATGAGGCCATGACCTGGTACCTCAAAGCCATGCTCCAGGGTCTGGCACCTGCTCAGTTCAACCTGGGTTGCAGGTACCATGATGGCATCAGTGTGGCACAGAAGTTCATTGTTGCTCTGAGCCATGCCACAGAATTCTAGCACTAACAATGTTTGCCACAATCCAAACTTTCAATGGCACTGCATCATGCACGTGTACGCAAACTAGAAGAGGGCGTTGTCTTGTTGATCAAACAAATCTGCTCAGTCGCTGGAGATAGAGCCAACGTGCAGAAGGATCCGGTCGGCGTTGAGAAGGTCTGCCGCCAGGAGCTGGACCTTGACCGATGTGTCGTCCGCCGCAAAGATGAGCGTCTGCCGGTCGCCGGTGCGGGGCATGCCCTCGCGCTCGGCGATGCGCCTGACTTGCTCCTCGAACTCCATGTCCAGCATGCGATCGGCCTCGTCGACGACGAGATGGCGCACGCCGGTCACCGACACTCTCGCCTGCTCGATGAGGCTCACCAAGCGATAGGGAGTGGCCACCAGGACATCCACACCTCGTTCGAGATCGCGGAGCTGCTTGTTGGTGTCGGCACCACCGACCACCAACACCACGCGCAGTGGACCGTGCTTGGCGAGCTTGCATGCCTCCCAGTAGATCCCCGAAGCCAGCTCTCGTGTCGGCGCCAATACGACAGCCCGAGGCCGGGCCATGGCAGGGCGACGTGCGGGATCCTCGCTGCAGCTGCGGTCGCTGGCGGGTGGATTCCTGTGCAGCGCCGAGATGATGGGAGCCAGGTAGGCCGCCGTCTTGCCCGAGCCAGTTTGTGCATAGGTCATGAGATCGCGGCCCTGGCTCACGATCGGAATAGCG
>CDFA01022530.1:0-10825 GCA_000826305.1 Acanthamoeba healyi | reverse complement strand
CAACAACCACGCGAGCCGGGAGGGTGCAGGCCGCAAGCGAGGCAAGAAGCGCTCCACCTCCGCAGCCGACCTCCCCCTCAAACTCTTGCACAACAGCCGACCGCACAAGAGCCGCAGCTTCGGCTTGTGACAACGCCAGCGTACACCATGGTCTCTGGTGTGTCGCGGGCCCCCCAACATGTAAAAACGCGCTTGACTCATTGCAGTGCACACGAGATGATGATGATGATGAAGGTCAAGGTGTTCCCAGATTGGCGACGACAACAACACGCGCATGTCTGTCGCGCTAGTTGAGGAGCGACTTGGTCTCGGTCCCGTCGTTGATGGACATGGAGGCCGCGGCGCTCTCGTTCTGCATGGTTTGCTTGAGCTGCTGCCTCAACGCGCCCGCGGCGTTCAGGTTTCCGTTGGTGGTCGTGTTGTCCAGCACGATCAAGAGCACTGTGTGCGTGTGCGTGTGCGTGTGCGTGTGACACGAGAAGGTGTGGTCAGGTTGTGCTCTCATTGAGAAGAAGCGGGGACGAATGGGAGGTTTACCGGTCAAAGCAGCGGCAATGCCAGCACAACCGACAAAGATCATGATGGGGATGGTGTACTGCCAGGTGGTGCCCTTGATGCCAGAGGCGCCTGAAGTGGGTGCGTTCCGTATTGGTCTTTGGGTCCAAGCAAGCATCGTTGTGAGAGGGGCCGAGACGTACCTTGGAGAGCACCGATGATCTGGGGCAGAATGGCCAGACCAGCATTCTGGATGGCTGGAGGGAGGAGCGGGCGTAGTTGGTGAGTGGAGAACATAGAGTGCGAACGAGTGCGATCGCCGCTGGGACAATGGTAAGGCGGTTGCGGGAGCTGTTGTCACACGTACCGGTCATGGCACCGTACGCGGTACCGAGGTGCTTGGGGGCAATGATGAAGGGCAGCAGAGGCCAGATGGAGGCAGCGAACATGGAGTAGCCGAGACCTGCCACATGCGTTGTGGTGACGATGCGTTAAGAGGTGGGGGGAAACACAATGGAGACTCCTTCCTAGTACAGCTCAAGCTGGTGCGCATACCGAGCCAGACCATGATGACAATGGGGTGAATCTCGAACCACTCATTGGCGTTACCCAAGAAGCCCAGGTGAGCCACGACAAGCTGGTCAATGTCGCGAGAGAGGGGAAAGGAGGGGGATGTTTAGCCGGGAACAAAGCATGCTGTCAGAACGGCCGAAGCGAGGCAGTGTGCGTACCATGAAGCAAGACCAGAGCATCCAGTAGAGAGCCTTGCCCATCTTGTCGATCAAGAAGCCAAAGGCTTAGGGAAGAGAAAGAGTGAGTGAGTGAGTGAGTGAGATACTCGCGTCACACAAGCACCAAGAGGGCAAGTACTGGGCGAAGCGATGACGGAAACGAAGTTGGGGATGGAAATGAACAGGGTGGCGATGTCCTCCGAGTACATGGTGCCGGTCTTTTGCATGATGTCCGATGCCACGGTGTAGAAGGTAAGCACGCCTAGAGCGACACAACGGTGGCGGTGAGTGCGCGCCGCATTGCAGCCAAGTTGCAAAGTGTTCAGCCAAAGAGGAAAGGGAACGTGTACCGACGTAGAAGAAGACGCAGATGAAGTAGATGAACCAGGTGGCGACGGGGAACCTGAACACCTGCAGGAGCGAGAGCAGGATCTGACCGAAGGTCTCCTTCTCCTTGGGCTCCTCCTTGTTGACGGCCCTGCGCTCACCCGCCTTATCGAAGATGGCCAGCAGGATGCAGGCTGTCACCGCGAGAAGCACAACACACACGTACACACATGCACTAAGGTATCAGCGACGAGTCATCGGCGGCGGTGGTTTCACGAGTCGATCGAGGGGCGCAAGCGTACCAGAGAAAGAGATGAGGCAAGTGCCAGCGCCGAACCACACGGCGAAGGGCACGCTGACCTTGGCCAAGAAGGGCGTGACGGCGAAGTTCACCGACGAACCTGCACTCCGTAGTGGAGGGAGAGGGAATGTTAGTGGCAGCGACACACGACAAGCCCAATGGCGGCGTTGGTTAGGGCTGAAGGCAGGGCACATACCGATACGGGCGAACGAGAGCACGAGACCGAAGGCGAGGGCGAGCTGAGGGCCGTCGAACCAACGGGCGGTAAAGTTGTTCTGCGCGACAGTCAGAGACTCGCCGCCGAGACCAAAGATGAAACGTCCAACGAGGCACACGTAGTACTGCTCCATTTGGATGCCGACGGCGAACATAAGCTCGCCCGCCAGAATGAACGTGCAGAACAGCAGAGCCTGGTCAGATCACGCGGTCAGTAGTGTTCCCTGCGTGATGCACGCACGCACGCACGCACACACACACACACACACGAGGAGTGGATGGAGAGGAGGTGATTGGTGTGCGCGTACTCCCATCCTGAGGCCGGTGAGGCGATCGATGATGAAACCACCGAAGAAGCACAGGACGGTGTTGGGGTACGAGTACACAGAGTACAAGTTCAAGTTGTCTGGTGGGACGAATGCAGCAGCAGCACACCGCAGTGTGAGCAGCACTGCGCAGCTAGCAGGAGCCGAGACATCAGGGGAGGAGCGGCGTAGTACCGGCGGAGGTGTACTTGTCGGGGCCACCGAACCACACCTGCAGCTGCTTGAACAGGGCACCGGGCGTATCAAACACCCAGTAGCTGCCTGCACGGCGCCAACGATGTGCGGTTCAGCGCGAGTCAAATTTCAACCAAAAAAAAAGTTTTCTGCTCTCCCGGAGGGAAATGCGGAGGGGGAGGGTGCAGCACGCACCGAATGTGAGCCACATGATGAAGAACAGGATGATCCACCTGTAGGAGACATCGAGGCAGCTCTTCTTCTGGGGGACGCCCTCCCCATTCTCAATCTCGGAGTACTTCATGATTTCGCGATGAACAATTTACCACTACGCGCCACACGCAAACGAATGTTCCAGGCCATCTCTCTAATTAGAATTCGGCATTTTCAGAGATCGGAGGAGAGAGATGTAAGGTCGCGTACAGGTTAAGCTCTTAGGACGAGTCAAGGGAACGAAACGATTCTAGATCCTACGACGAGGGGGAAGGTCGAATGGAATCGAATCGAATCGGCGACGAGGAAGAGGAGAACGAAAAGACCGGTCGCAGCCCCAAGCTTGTGTGGTCCTACAAAGTGGTGTGTTTTGCCGGCGTTGACACACATTCCGCGCATATTTCTGCGCACGAAAAGGAAATCCGCAATTTTGGCGCCAATTTGTCTCGGCCAACCAGCGGCCGGGTCAATCCCGCCGTATCGGACTCTCACGGAGAGCTGACGGTGGAGGGATACAGGCACGACGTGGTGGCGGTGAAGGCGTTCCGGGTGAGACCGGTCTTGTGCAGTCGCTGCTGGCGTTGCCACTCGTCCTCCTCCTCCTTCAGCACAAACACCTCCAGCTCGGTGATTGGAAAGTCCCTGTGTGGGGACCGAAAAGAGAACGTTCGTGAGCGTCGTCAGAGCGCGCGCGGAGCGAGAGAGCGATCAGATGGCAAGGCCGGCACCGTGGGTCGCCGCCAAGGAAGCAGTGAGGTGAGCCGCCCGTTTCGTCTGAGGGATAGGGCGGGGCGTAGGTGGTGCCAATTCGGCACCTAAGACAAGGTAAGGCAAGGCGAGGAACAGCGATCAGGGGCAATCAGGTCCGATGTGAGCCATCTGGTAGCATGAGCTCGAGTGCGAGGAGGCGTACCAGGCCGAAGGCGGACTCTCGTTCGGGTGTCCGATGATCCCGAGGTCGAACCCCGATCCCCACAGCGCCCCGTAGTATCCTGTGGTGCGTCACAGCAACACGAGAGGTTAGCACGGTGGACACAGAGGACGACACACACACACACACACACACAAAGGGCCACACACGACAACGAACGCCCTAAGGTACCGTGCACGAGAACGCCGTTCTTGTCGCCTTGCCGTCGGGGGAAGATCTGGGTGGGTGGCTTGTCCCATACGTTCTTGAGCGAGAATATGAACGGGTCGGTCGGCAGGTGCTTCTCCGCGGCCAAACGTGCGTCGCGCGCCATCCGCGCCCTCTTGGCGCGCAGCGTCTCCATCTTGGCCTCGCGCTTTGCGCGCTTCTCTTCCGATTCGTCATCGGCTTCCTCCTTTGGTGCTTCTGCCGCAGGCCTAGCCGCGGCTCCGCTACCACGCCCCTTGGCCTCTTCGCTGTTGCTGCTTGTCGGCTCGACCTCCATCGCCTCGTTGTTGTCGCGATCGTCATTTTCATCGCTCGTGTCCCGTTTGTCATCGAGATCGTCGTCAGCGCTCTCTTCGTGAAGGTCGTCCTCATCCTCGCCCTCCTCGCCCTCGTCCTCCTCCTCCTCGACTTGGTGGTCAGCGTCTTCGTCGATCGTGTGTGTGCGGTAGACGCTGTCGATCGTCTCGTCGCTCTCCTGGTGCAGAGTGATCCACGACACGGCATTGTAGCCTCCGAATATAGAGCTGTACAGTGCACACACGTGAATCGACGCAACGCATTCACACGCATGAGTCATGCGCCATGGTGCATGATGTTGCCACGAGAGCGCATCCACGACACGTACTCGTTTTCAGAGTGGGCAATGCAGAGCGTGGGCCCGACGCAATCGTTAAACCGATGGAAGGCTTCCAAGGAGAATCCATCCCGCGAGCCCCTGGCGATCGTGAGCGTGCGGATGGTTAGCGCTCATCATCATCATCGCTATCGGGGCATCATCACCGCATTCCGCAAATGATTACCTGTAGTGGAGGACCCAGCGTGCTTCTCGCGCGCCGACCCACTGGATGAGCGTGTGCCTCAGCTCGTTGTCATCAACAATCTTCGACTTGCCAAAGCTGAGCGCTGCCGTCATGAGGCGAGCCGTGCGCGCGCGATCGTTAGATACGGCTCACCGCCGGTGGCGTGCAGGCGCGGACACACCACACACTGCAAAGAGAGAGAGAGAGAGAGGGAGAGAGGAGACGCGATTGAAGCACTCACCCAAGTTGAGACACATCTGCTTCCACGTGATGCCTGAATCCGGCTTGCTCTTGCTCGCGCGTTCGTGCAGGCCGTCCTGCCTGACGCTCCTCAGGTACAGCGTACGCCTATACGGGGCGACACAAGAGTCAACACACGCGCGCGCGCGGTGCGCGCCACGCACGGCGTCGCCCGTTGGTATGTGGCGTGCAAGCGTGCCCGCGCGAGAGAGGGCAGTACCAGAGGGACTCGTCGTTGCATATCTCTCGCCACTGCACATAGTGGACCAAGCGCGCAGGCGCACGCAGGCGTGGTTGAAGAGGCGGTGTGCAGAGGATGGGAGATGGGGGGGGGGGCGCAAATCAGTTCACGGTCCTCTCTAGGAGCAAGGGGCGTGTGGGCGGACGTGCCTGGGAGGAGACGAGGCAGCAAAGGGCCACGGTGGGGGCAGGCAGGAAGCAGAGCACTTGGCAGCACGCCTCCACCGGCAGAACAGAGAAGGGGTCCTCCCGCTCTGGCGTGGCCATCCTTTTACCTTTTTAATATTTTTATTATCTCGTTTTAATTCTTTACAAAAACTTGACACGTCATCAATGAAAAATTTGAGAAATTGTTTTTCTTCGACATTTTTTTGTGAAATACGGTACAGTTATGGGACACGCAGGCCACATGCGACCATCACACGGGCGATGTACACCAGCCGGAGGGGACCTTAGTTGATCGCTGTGTGGTAGTCGTTGGCCGTGCCATCGTCGCGATGGGAATGGAGGAGGGATTGTCGCTCGATCGGCGAGCTGACGTATTCGTCCCGCGTGACGAAGAGATCGCGGTTGAAGCCGTTGTGCAGCAGGTCCACGGACTGCAGCGACCGCGCCTCCACCGCCTCTTCCTCTTCGTCATCATCGCCAACGCCGCCTTTGCTCTTGTTCTTCTTGTTCGTCTTGATGCTCTTGCTCGGCTCGGACTTGGCCTTGTTTTTGGGTTTCTGCCGTACGCGCGTGGTGAGCACGGCACGGAGGCGAGCGCGCGTTCACACGTGACTCTCTCCTAGACATACCTCTTCTTCCTCGGCCTCTTCCTCGTCCTCTTCCTCTTCGCCTCCGAACCTCTTGGCGAACGAGGGGCAGCAACAAGCGAGCGACTTGGTGAAGATGATCATCACGATCTCGTGCACGGCGCACGCGAACGCGGCAGCGCCACCCAGCACGCCTGCGTGTTCGGTTACGCGTGAGCGTGAGCGTGTGCGTTTGCAGGTGCAGGATGATCCACACGCCACACGGTACCAACGAGAGAGAGCCAGTCGTAGGTGATGACCTGCGAATAGGTGTTCACCGCATACGACGAGTACGAGAACGTCACCACGATGCCATCGGTCGGCACACCTGCGCAATGGATAGAACAGTAAGGCACGCCACGCCACGCATTGCACGCGTTAGCGTCAGCATGAGGGCTGATGAGCACCGCCGGTGTACCATAGATCGAGGATGAGGTCGACGGATAAAAGTTCGCTGCGGAAGGGCCGCTCAGGTAGATGTCCTGCTCCTGCGTCAGCACCGTCCAGTAGGCCGTGTTCGGCACCACCAGGAAGCTGGGCGAGTCGTCCGACGGCGCCTTTGGACAAGGCGTCCGTGTGATTGCGTGTGAGTGCGAGTGTGAGTCAGCTGATTGCGTCACTCACACGAGGTTGCGCGCGCATGTGTGGTGCGTGATTGGACCCGCCAGGGCGCTGCTCATACCTCGAGAGAGACGCGAGCCAGCGGAGAGTAGAGGATGACGGCAAAGGGCATCGAGCGGCCAACGTGCTGCAGCGACATGGTGAAGTTGATCTGCGACGTACCGGGCCGGGGTGAGCGCCAAGACCTAAACAAAAGGAGGAGGCGGTGGTACCTCCATGAACGTGTGGTCCCCGACAGCTGCCGTCATGATGTCGCTTGTGTTGCCATTGAAGAGCGCGCACTGGTGGCCCTTAAAGCGCCCTGATATTGGCTGTGTGTCGTGTGTGTGGTCACGTCAGTCACAGGCTTGACTGGATCACTCGACGGCGGCACACAAACAGTCAGACCTCTACTGAGTAGGCCGCGCAGGTGTTTGTGGTGATCTCGGTCGCGTTGAACTCCCGGCAGTTCATGGTCTTCAGCCTGTGGTCCGCCAGGATCACGCCACGCACACGCACACACGCACGCACGCACGCACACAACGCATGCACGTTTGTCAGCAGGGAATCGAGTTGGGAACTAGACGTGGGAGTGGCTCGTCTCTGGGTTAGGGTCGCTGACGTACAACACGGGGTTCTTCTTGGTCATGGGACAGATGAGCACCGTCGGGAAGTCCAGCTGGTTGTAGAAATTGACGCCTGCGGACCTGCAAGTTGTTTAACCCATAGATCATGCAGGGATGAGCCATCGACGGACGCGCACGAGAGTCAGGCAGACGCGCGCGCAACGCGAGCTGGCATGGTGCATGGTCGCTCGCATACCAGTCCGGATTGGTGTAGGAGCAGTAGCTGAGGTAGACCTGGTATCCCGCATAGGCCAGGAAGCACAGCAACATGAGCAGCCACAGTGCCTGCATCCCACATCGCACACGGAACGCCCAGCGGAGGCGTTGTGAGTGTTTTGAGGTGAGGCAACACACGCACACACACGCTGCACACCAGCAGAGGGGAGGGGGGAGGGAGGGAGGGGGTGCACATGCCTTGCTGAACCAGTTGGCACGTCGCTGGTCGGCGGTGGTCTGGGCTATGTACATCATATCCCCCACCGTGTAGCCCACCGTCCACATGAACATCTTGCCGCTGCTGTGTTTTCCCTCACTCCCTCACGTTGTTGGTCCCTTCCTTGAGTTAGTTTGTTTGCAGGCAGCAGAAAGTGGCAGTGTTGCGGCCTCCTGTGTGGACAAAGTGTGATTGGCTCGGTGAGATTGTCCACTCCAGATTCGTGTCGGCGAATATGCTGACGTCACCATGGAAAGAAGGAAAACGAAAAAGAAATTCCGCGTTTGACCGGCAAAAGGACGCGTGCGGGGAGGATGGAAGACACAACGATGCACCACCATGGCGGTGGTAGCACGTCGGCGCTCCCGCCCGATGTGATCGATGTGGAGGAGGAGCTCCCCTCGGAGGTTCCGCTCTACACCGGAGGACGCCACAACCTTCTTCGACGCCGCCACCACAGGTTCGCTGCTTTTTATTTTTATTTCATTTCATTTTTATATTATAAAATAAATGTAAATAAATAAATCGGATGTGTGCGGGGGCAGGGGTGGCGAGGACGTGGAGAGCGGTGGAGTGGCGGCTTTGCGTCTGTGGTGGGCCGCCCGGTCCGCCCGCAAACTCGAACGGCGACGGTACGTGGAGGCCAACGCGCTCTCGCTGCACACCCACACGACACGACACCCACAGCCACACAGGGCCCTGCTCGAGCTGACAGCTGTCGTGGTGTGTGTGCGTGTGTGGACGCATTCTAGGTACGGGTGCGGATTGGTTGGGCTGTTAATGGTGGGCGCGTTGCTGCTGGCCCTCATTCTCCTGCACGGCACCTACGATCTGCTCGAAACCACTGGTACGCCATACTCGCCTCTGCTGATGAACGACCTGCACATGATAACGACGCTGGCATTGCGCAATCATCACGCCAACACACCACAGGCAAGCAGCAGGCGCTGCTCGGGGATCAGTTGCTCAAGCGGATGAACAACGGCAAGCGCATCATGGCCAATTACCCGCACACCGACAAGGCCAACGCGACCGGCAAGTACGTGCCCGAGCAAGACATCTCCATCTCCAAACACAAGGTGGTCTACGTCATCGTCGACGGTTTACGATACGACTGTGCGTCTCTCTTGCTCTGCTTGGACTGCACTCGTCCCCCAGTGGAGCGAGCCTTGTCTTGCTCACTGCTCTGACTCGCTGTGCATAGACCTGTGGAAGAACCCCAAGCTGCGTGAGCTGGTGACGCGGCCAGACTTTGCCGAGGACTCGCGCGCGTGGAAGATCTACGCGTCGACCCCCACCATCTCCGTGCCCAACTGGGCTTCCCTCGTCACCGGTGTGCCACCCGAGATCAACGGGTACGAACGCAACGCTGCGTCCGCAACTGGGCCAGCAAACGACACTGAACTGAACTCGAGCTGATCTACCACATCTGTGTCGTCCGAGTGCAGGTTCCTAGCGAACGACGGGCGCAAAGAGATGGTGTTTGACTCCATGTTTCGCTCTGCTCGGCGTTTCGGCGTTCACAGGTAATCGCGCTCAGGGCGCCGCTGCCGACGTGAACGCACCAACGGACTCAAAGCGTTTATGTGGATGGGCGGGGATGGTGTGAACGACCTGCAGGGCGGTAGCGGGCGTGTCGTGGCTCTCGCATATGTACAGAAGCGACCTCGAGCTTGTGCGAGGCGATGGCGCCATCACGCAAACAGCTCTACGGGTACGCTCTCCTCCCCAACACTCGATTAGCGTCAACCGCGCCCGCCTTTCAGCTCACGCACGATCACGCGTCTTACTTACATCACTCACACACACACAGGAGTACGAGCTGGTGTCGCCCGATCCCATGGCGGCCGAGATGCTGTTGAACTCGTTCGACCCCAAGTCGCCCGACTACACGCCCTACCGCCTGTTCCTCATGCACTTCATGGCCGTTGACGACATGGGCCACATCCACGGCGTCACCACCGACTACAACCCCTACAACACCTACCAGAAGGTCGCGATCTCTCTCTCTCTCTCTCTCTCGCTTACGCACCCGCTTCACCTCCTGCTCATCTGTCTTTCGCACTTGCTCATCCTCCTCCTCCACCGCCGACACGACCTACAGGCCATTTCCAACACCACCAAGGTCCTGGCGAGTCTGGTGGACCTGCTCGACAACGACACCACTCTCGTCGTGACCTCCGATCACGGCCACATTGACCGCGGCGGGCATGGAGGTGCGTGTATCTTTCTTTCACGTGAGCCAAGGCCGCGTGGTGTGTGAGAGTGTGAGTGTGCTGATCAACAAACGTTTCTCTGTGCGCGATCAGGCACGCACCCGCAGCTGAAGGCGATCCCGCTTATCGTCTATCAGCGCGGCAGCGGCCTGGGGAAAGGAATCAAGGTGGACTACCCGCCGGCCGAGTCCGACCAGAGCAACCTGCCTGATCCCAAGCTACCCATTGGCGGCTCCGATGGCGGTGGCGACGACTCGGCCAACTACGAAGGCGCCAAGCGGGACCAGGAGCGGCAAGCGTCCGGTGTCGTCGGCGCTTCGGCTGCCACGACGCTGACCTACGGCTTGAGCGAGGAGCGAGCTCACAGCAATCTAGACGTGGTGGGCACCGTGTGCGGCCTGCTCGGCATCCCGCTACCGCGGCAGAGCATGGGCCTCGTGGTCGGAGAAGTCATCGACAGCCTCGTCATCGACCCGCTCCATCGCGAGGCTGTATACCGCGACCTGTTCCTGCAGAAGAAGGGGCTCGTCTACGAGCTCCTCAAGGTGCTCGACGTCGACATGGGGCCGCTCACTGCCACGTTTAACTATTCGGCGTGGGACACGGCAGTGACCGATGACTGCATCTCGCCGACGGTGGTCGGCAGCAGCGCACGCCAGGAATGCTACAAGGCCAAGGCCAACCATCTCCTGCGCGCCTACTATGCCAACCGCGACGACGTGCTTGCCTCACGCATCACCCGCAACGTGTTGATCAACGTCGTCATCACCCTGCTGGCGCTGTTCCTCGTGCTCTTCCTGGTGCAGCGTTACTCGCTTGCCAATCCGCGTGCCACGCCCGCGTACATATGGCGTGCGGGCGTGGCTCCATTGATCAGACGCCTTCTACGCACGAGCAGCTCTTTTGCCCATCGACGCCTCTCGCCGTCCTCGAGCATCAACGGTACGCACACACA
>CDFA01022521.1:0-11708 GCA_000826305.1 Acanthamoeba healyi | reverse complement strand
AGACTTCTGCAGAAGTCGGGACCAGAAACAGAAGGCGAAGCAGAAGAACAAGAAGATGTTGCACTGCCTCGCGCGTGGCGCCAGTGTGGTCACACGGTGTGGTGGGGCAAGCTTGACCCACCCCAGCATTACCGTAATTCATTTCCCCGAGCCGTAAAACGAAACGAAAACGAAAACATTTGGGAAATGTCTTTGGAAACTATTTTGGCCAAACAATAAAACAGACTGGGCATGTGTGTACAGAAGAGACAAACCACCAGTGGCAGGGGAGAGTGAAGAGAGCGAGCCATCACTTGCCTTGAGACGCTGCCTGAAGGAGGGAGGGTGAGCAGATGATGAGTGATGAATGTGATGGGGTTGGGGATAGTGAGGATGAATGTGAGGGTGAGTGTGTGAGGGGTGATGAATGTGAGTGAGATGGAAGAGTCGTACGAGTGACATAGCGATGGCCTGCTTGAGGTCATCATCGTCATCATCTTCATCGTCATCATCGAGCACTAGTACGGGAACAGGCTGCTGGGAGGCCGGTTGCCTCTGCACCTCAGGCGCAGGCGCCGAGTCCGAGCCAGCGAGGCTGGCCGCGATGGCCTGCATCAGCTGCTCGTCTTCCGACAGCTCCTGCGCTGCAGCCGGTCGCTGGCCTCGTCTCATCGCCACCCAGTTCGGACTTCCTGTGTTGTGTCAACACAGCGGAACACCGCCCACGTTGTTAGCGCGTGCGCTAGGTGTGTGTCGCTGTGTGCACACTCGACGTTGGCGTGTGCGAGAGGGACATCATACCGTCGTGCCCGCCGCGTCGACGCTCGGGCAACGGTCCGCGGACGCAGAGGATTGTGTAGCCCTTCTCCAGCAAGGTGTCCAAGAACGCACTGAAGAGAGCGCGCATGAACGCAAACAGAGGAGGACGATGGTGCGTCAGTCTCGCCCCACGGAGAGGTCGATGGGGTTCACGAATGCGCTGTACCTGAGGTAGAACTGCGACAAGTACTGCGGCTCAGGCAAGAGGCTGCACGGTGGGAGAGGGCAGGCGTGAAGCAGAGATTCAATCAGTCAAGAGCCGACGGACGCCGTGGAGCAAGACAGAGTGACGTGCACAGACAAGAAAGAAGAAGAAGAGGGAAGAGCTCACCTGTTGAAGTTGTACCAGTCCTCTCCGATCTTCCTGATCGTAAGCCAGTGGCTCGACAGGTTACAGATGAACGCCTGCTCCTTCCTAAGGAAGCGCGCGCCGTTGGGGTTAAGCGGGAGGAGACAGTCCAAAGAAGAGCAGATGACACGACGCACGTACAGAGGATCATCTTTGGCCTCCTTCATCTCGGGATTGGTGAGACTGTGACACGTGAGGTTCCACACCTTGAGCGCTTCCTCGATCACCTGCACGTGTGCGCGTACATTCACGTCAAACACACGCTCTTCAGCCACACACTGTGTGCATCGACCACACAACAACAACAACGTGCACGTTGTCATCTCGTCCGACGCCGCACCTGGATGGAGTAGTTGCCATCGTCCGCCACGTTGCCCGAGTCCTCCGCCATGTACCTACATTTATTTTATTTTATTTTATTTTTTGTCAGCAATTATAAAATGATTAAAATTGTTAAAATAAAAATAAAAATAAAATATCTAGATAGCGAGAAATAGGTGTGGAGGAGGGGGGGGTGCGTGAGTACTTGAGAAAGTCGGTGCTGTCGAGGCCGCTGGCCATCATGACCTCCTTCTCGCGTCTGTCGAATTCGTGGGCGATTTGCATGAGGTCTATTTCGGTGAATATGGAGTTCTGCATGAGCGTGTTGAGCGCGTGGACCGCGCACAAGCCAGCCACCTGCTTCTCATGGTACAGCATCTCTGTCATCCTTCCTCCTACTTTCTCTGTCCTCTATCTTTTCTACAACTCTGAGTTTCACAGATAGTTTCTTTTATTTTGTTTGTTGGAAATGAAAAAGAAATTCGAAACTTCTTCACCCAAAGGCCAACCATCCCAAGTGACTTGACCTATGACACTTGCTGCACATATCATATGGAGCTGGTATCAAGATGGACACACAAGGGTGGAGACAACACTTGGGCACCACCAGCTGGTAGCCTGACAAGAGAGGCAGATTGCCTGAATTGTCAGCCTGTTTGGCAGAAATGCCAGACATTCTTGGCGCAAGACAACACGGTCGCTGTGCCTGTGGCCTGCGTGGAGAACGCAGGTGTCTGCGACGCTACGCGCAGCAGTCGACTTGTGCGGCCAAGCTTAGGAGACAACGAGACAAGACACTTTTTGCAGTCCAAGGCGAGTGAGGTGAAAAGGAGGAGACCAAGCAGGCGTTCCCTGCTCGAGTGATGGGCGACAACATCTTGCGGCTCACAGGTACGCAAAATCGACCTCAGCACGCAAAAGAACGAAGACGAAAAGAGAAAGGGGGAGGGGGGTTAATGGGACGACGTGTCCACGCTAAGGCGTTCCTCTCTCCTCCAGTTGTGGCCGGACGTAATCTCCCATGTGCACGACAGAGCGGCACAGGTAGATCTCTCCTTCCCTCTTCGCTTTCGCTTTTTTATTCATTTTATAAATTAATTCGTAAAAAATTGCCTGTGCAGGAGGGGACGTGGTGTGCGTGGTGGGGGTCGTGGCGGGAGACAACACAGCAAAGATGCGGAAGAAGCGCACCACCACGCCCGCGCCATGGGTAAACAACCCGGTGTGGGGCGGCGAAATGCTCACCTTGTACGCCTCCCTCGCTGCTCCACCCACAAACGCTCGTGTGTGCGATACAATCGTCGTCGCTTCGACGCCTAACATCACGTGGGGTATGACAGTGAGGTGGACGCACAGCTGGCCTGTGTGAAGGTGGAGTGCTGGGCCAAGGAGAAGAGTGGCAAGACGAGCCTGGGCGAGGTGCTCATCCCCCGGGCCTCGCTTCCGCTCAACTGCGAGGCCGAGAGCTGGTACACGCTCACACCGGGACGCGATGCCAAGCCCGCGAACGTGAGCAATCTGCGCTCTTCGTCCTCGCCCGCCGAGCTCTACCTCCGCCTCTGCTACCAATCGGTAACCGTCGCATTCTCTCTTGGGCTAAGGCGTGCGCTGTCTAATCCACACCTTGATGCGCGCTCGCACGTCCATGTACCACACAGGTACCAACAGCATCGCCTGTGAAGGATCGGATGAAGCTGCGACGACGCAGCTCGTCTCTGCTTCGTCGCCAAAAGCGTAAAGAGCTCGAGCGCATTTTCCCTCTAGCACCCGAAGAGGAACTCCTGCGCAGTACCAGCCCTTTCCCATTTATTTTTAAAATCGTTTCATTCAATTCTTTATTCATTTTCCATTAATTTTTGATTTTTCTCAAATTAATTCCAAAAAAACTTAACACGCTGCGTGATCTGGCTGCAGCCAAGAAGTGCCACTTGAGGAAGGAGAAGGGTCGGCTGTACGTGACGAACCTGCACGTCGGGTTCTACGAGAAGAACAAGGCCGGCGTGTGGCTAGCGTACTCGCAAATTATGCACATCTCTGTCGACGGCAGCGATCTCTTCATCACCGACCACAACGCCAACGAGGTACGTCCCTTTGCATGCGTGCATTCGGTTCAGGATCACAGCTTCACGTGCCCGCGCTGTCCCTGATCTTCGCCGTGGTGCATTCGTCGCGTGATTGACGTCCACCATCAGTATTGCTTCCACGAGGGAGCCAAGATCTACAAGGTCCTCTACGCGTTGTGGCGAGGCGGTAACGTGGTGGAGGAGCTCGCTGCGGCCGAGGACTCGGATTCGCTCGGGAGCGACCCGTCCAGTCCGGGGCCCGACCCCATTGCGCCCTATATTCGAAGTGTGAGCGATCCACACCAGCCCGCCGTCCCCGACGTGCGCAACCACTCCTCTCGATCTGTGTGCGTGCGTGCGTGCGACTGACCCGCCGTTGCCGTTGACTCAGCCACAGGTCACAAACAAGGACAGCCCACCACCACCATTCGCTGCCAAACAGAAGAAGTTCGCGTCCCTCAGCCGGTATCGAGGTACGAGCTGCGCATCTTTATCTTTGATGAATGTGGCCTGATGATCTCGTCACGCTGTATCAGCATTCAAAGGCGAGCTCAGCTCTCTGCGCACGCTGAGCAACAGCGACGGCTGCCTACAGGCCAAACTCGAGGCTGCTGAGTACGGACCTCTGTCCTTGATCTCTGTGCTATGCCTTTGGACGCGTTGATCGCGGTTGCTGATTGTGTGTGCGCGTGTAACACGACTGCAGAGATTCGAGCACTACAGGGCGAGTGAGGAAACGACTCAGCACCGGACTCAGACACTTCCTGCGCCCCGCTGAGGTCGACAAGAGTAAGCAGCAACAGCAGTCGCAGTCACCGTCCCAGTCGCCGTCGCACAGCAACGAAGCGCAGTCGACCGCGGAAGTCGACTTGTCAACCAGGATCAATGGGAGCGGCAGCTACAACAGGGACCGCATCGTGTTCACCATGGAGGACGACGCCGAAGCCGAGCCCGAGGAGCCGGCGACGGAACAGCCGGCGAGCAATTCCTGCTCGAGCAATGACGGACTGCGCACCACGATCTACACATCGAACAGCGCTGGCAGCCAGGCGTACGCTACGGACGCGTACAACTCCACCGGAGCGATCGACATCTCTAAGCGCAACTTCGGCTCGCGGATCGTGCATAGGCACTACCGGGACGGTGACAACGACGAAGGGGAGGGCGAGGACGAGGAGGAAGAAGATAGCAGCGATCAGGGAGACGAGAGGGAGCGATGGGCGAACGGCCTGGGCAGCGATGACGGCCAGGGCGACGACGAAGACGAGGACGTGGTGAATGAAGATGTGATCGAGGAGGATGAGGATGAAGAGGATCTCCAAATGGCAAATGGACGTTCGCTGTCGTCCATAGCCGTGTCGATTGCATTGGGCGAGCGGGACGACATCACCACCGAGCAGATGCGTACATCCACAGCCACCACCACAACGCGCACCATCAGCATAGACGAAGAGGAGGACGGCGGCGATGCTGTCTTTAACAGCGCAGTCGTCTCGATCCCATCGCGACGTAGTCAATCGTTGATCCTTGGCAAGGTCACCAAGCGGCGGGATAGCAGCGTCGGCATCTCGAGCAAGAGCGAGGCGGGAACCAGCCAGATTCGTCTGCTGATCAAACCCAGCAAGTCCGACGCCAACACTCTCGTCGTCAAAGGTCCTACCAGCTTTTTTGCCTCCGTACGCCCAGGAGGCGTCAACTGATGTTATGTGCGTGTGCAGTCATCTCGGCGCTCAGGCTGAACATCCCACGGGACTGCATTTCCGAGAGCGTGTTTGTGCAAGTCCAGTACGCGCGACAGACCCAACGGACCGAGGCCGTCAATGGATCCTCGGTACGCCACATCTGTCCTCCCCCGCTGCACCCACCTCTTTCTTTGTGCACGTAGCTCGCTGACGCATTGTCCCTATGTCCGGACATCGTGTGCTGCAGTCTTCGCTGTTCCTCAACCAAAAGATGAAGTTGTACGTACAGCACGCCATCAGTCCAACCAACCGCCGTGTGCGCGCTTTGTGTGCGTGTGCTTACATCGCTCTCACCACCGTCGCCGCAGCAATTGGATTGGAGGCAAGAGCGAGTTTATCGATGTGACGTGCTGGTACATCGACCCCAAGCAAGGCCGAGACGTGTTCATCGGGCAGGCCATCGTACCGCTACCCTCGCCCGTGCACGGTGTGCGGTCGTATCGCATCGACGGCTGGTACGAGCTGGTCGACCGCCGCGTCAAGGCAGTCAGCCAGATCCGCCGCCGCATCGGCGGTGTCGTCCGCCTGCCCTCATCGTCCGGAGGCCACGTCGCTAACGTTCCCTGTACGTCAATCCTCTCCTCGTGCGTACGTGGCCGCATTCCACTGCAGCACTTCGAGGCTCACCCCTGCGCCGTGTACACCCTCTCAGCTGAGAGCGGATCGGTGGTCGTGCGCACGCGGGTGACCGTGCCGAAGCTGGTTAGGCCGGACTTGCACGGGTCCGTTGTCATACACGCCACCGGGTCAGAAGACCAGGTCAGCGGCGTCGGCAGCGCAGACGGCTCGGGAATCGAAGGCGAGGACGATTCCACCGTGCTCGAGCAGCCATTCACCGATACGGTCGAGTCCTACTCCTTTGATGACTGCGACGACACGTTCACGTTGGACAGGAACTCGCTCAGCAGCCCCCGGACCGAGGACGATTCGACGTTCTCGTCGACCAGCAGGGCCACCACGCCGCGCGAGCACTCGAGCGTCACGTCCCTACGTCGATCGCAAGCGAAATCGCCTTCATCAACGCCGCCGACCGCAAGCGCACCAACGCCAGGCGCAACAGGAACAGCACCTGCGGCGGTGGCAGCAGGAGCTTCGGCGTCGTCGACAACGGCGGCAGCAACGACAGCATTGCTGCCCACGCCGTCGCCGTCGTTCAGCCTCTACCTGGTGGTCGTGTTCGTGGTCCTCCTCGTGGGCGCCCTCATTGAGATTGTCAGGCGAGATCTCTGAGCTCTGCTCCCACCCACAGCACACTCCCCGCCCAACATGTGTATCATACGATATTGTCATCATTAACTTATTTGCTGCCCCCAGTTGCCATCAGGCGCTGGTTGGTTGTAGGCAAGGGACACTTCCCACAACAACAGCTAACAGTGCTTGTTGATTTTTTTGTCCTTCCTCACTCACACCCATCCACACTATGAACAACAAGGGAAACTCTCACACTCATTCCTGTTGTGGGATCTTGCCAGAAGAAGACGATTCTACACGCTGTTGTTGTTCAAGGAATGTGAAGAATCCCTTAAAACAGTTTGCTGGCAACCAACCGGGCTTTTCTTTTCTTTTTTGTTCCTGCCGGTAAACTAGCTTTTCCCCCATCACCACCATCATCTTATCGGAAGACGCGCACCCGTGCCACGGTGTTGAAGTCGCCTCTCGTCCAAAGAAGAAGAAGAAGAAGCAAAAGGGACACTCACTGCAGCACCAGCACTCTGAGAGGGAAAGGGAAGGGGAAGGCACAGGAGAGGAGCGAGAAGAGAGAGAGCGAGAGATGGAGAAGCTGGTTATCGGCAGAGGACGAGGGGGACAAGAAGATGGATCAAACCCAGGAACGGGAGGAGGCGGAGGGGGCACAGTGAGTGAACACAGGGAGGAGAGCAGCCAGCAGCAGCTCGCCCCCGACGCTCTCGCCGTATGGTCTGACGCCTGTCGCGTCTCTGGCCGCCCCACCTCCGTACCTACCAGTCCCCGTTATTTATTTATTTATAAATTCAAAATGATAAATAAATGATAAATAAAAATTACATTATTTATTTAAATGCATTTTCTTATCTCTTTAAATTTATTTGCGATTGTTAAAAAATGTACAAGGGAATTATTTAAATGGACTTTTTTTGCAGCTTGACCGGTGCGGACTTGTGGTCGTGTGCGACGCGCTGGTGGCGCGAGCCGGCGGCGGGAAGGAGGACCTGGGGCGGGTGGCGGTCGTGCTGTGGGACCTGACGGGCGGCAGCGGCGAGGTGACCCGCGAGCACTACGCCATCTTCCTCAAGTACTTTGGCTCGGTCTCGCGCTGCCTCGAGAAGGTACGAAACGTCGCGCAACCTCCAGCCCCGCCACGGCACATCCACAACCACGCGCGCGCGCACGACTCGGCCGCGGTCAACGCACTGACAGTGTGTTGTGTCGTGTCGTCGGATGTACAGCTGCGTGATGTGATGGCGAGCGGTGTGCAGTACGCGTCTGCCCCCTCCGCCATGCGCCAAGCTGCGAGCCGAGGCTGATCATGCGTGCCGTGTGTGTCGTGCTGTCGCGTTGGTGTCACGCAGATGGTTTCATGGGAACCGATGTCGGGAGGAGTCAGAGGCGCTGCTGGAGAAGAGCGGAAGCGAGAGGACGTTCCTTCTGCGCTACAGCAGCAACGTGGGCGCCTTCACCGTGGACTACATCAAGGACGGCAAGATCTGCCACTTCAACAACATACGCAACGATCCCGATGGTACGTAACTCCTCGCCGTGCATCGCCGCGTCGTCCTCCCTTCTGGTAACACTCGCGCGCGCACGCATGCAGCTGGGATTGAGGTGATGGTGGGACGACCGCCCTCACAGCACACGTACAAGTATTCCAACTTGAACGCGTTCGTGACCAAGAATCAACACATCTTTGGCGAGCCGTGCGTGAACCACGACTCTACCTTCCATCGGCTCCAGCTGCGACTGGCCTCCCCCGAGAGCTTCTCGTCACTGGCCGACCTGATCCCACTGTCGCCGCCTGCGGTCACCACCACAGCAGCATCAGCACCAGCAGACTTATGTGCGATTCCCTTGAGTGTCCGCGTTTGCGCCTTGCGCTTGCTGATGTGTGTGGCGTCACGTGAACAGCTGGCGGCGAGGGAGATGCGGCGTGGTCAGTGCTCTCACCAAAGGTACGTCCGCGTGCTGTGGTGTGTGGCGGCCGCGTCTTGCTGGCTAAATATGCACGCCCCGACACACGCTGACATCGACCGCCGCACACATACGAAACCTTGCAGGGCAAGACGCCTCGTGATCTGGTGACGCCGCGCACGCACTCGGACCAGGAGAGAACCCAGCGCCAGCGCGAAAAGAGCGACAAGCAAGCCAAGAAGGAACGCAAGAAGACAAAGGAGAAGAAGGAGAAGAAGAAGAAGGACAAGGAAGAGAGTACGCAGCAGCATGCCGCGCGCACGCATACGTGCGCGATCATCGCGACGGCATGCATGTTCACTCTTGGTGCTGCGTGTGTGCGTGCGTGTATTTGACTGTGCAGTCGGCAGGTCATGGAGCGCGGATTCGGCGGACGTGACTCTGCGCATCAAGCAGTCGCTCACCCTCGCGCAGAAGTCCAACCGACCCTCGCTCGACCTCCGCTCCATGTACATCGGGCCCGACCTTCCCTCAGGTTCACTCCCCACGACTTTGCCAATGTGCGCTTCAGCATAGTGTGCGTGCGTGCGTGCGTGCATGCGTGTGTCGTGCTCATATTTGTGAGTGTGTGCTGTTGGCGTGTGATAGCCGTGTGTGAACTGCGCAATCTGGTGAGCCTGGATCTGTCGCACAACAATCTCACGGACCTGCCGGACGCTCTGGGGCTGTTGGAGAAGCTCGAGACGCTCGACCTCACGGATAACAAGCTCACCTACCTCAACCCGGCCATCTTTAGTTCCAGCATGCGACGGCTCTCTTCCTTCATCTGTGCCGACAATCTCCTCACCGTCATCCCCGAGACTCTCTTCGAAGGCACGCTGCTTTCTTTTGCGTGCGTGCGTGCGAGGAGCGCGTAGTGTGTGACTTACGCGTGCGTGTCACGTGAGCGTAGGGGTCGGACAGTACTCGCTGGCGCATTTGGACTTCTCGTGCAATCAGCTCACGACCGTGCCCCGATCGCTCTCCAAGCTCAAGTACAAGCTGCAGTTCCTTGACCTCTCGCTCAACTCCATCGATAAGCTGCCCCAGGCCATCACCAAGCTCACCTACCTCGAGGAGTTCTACGTCAAGGGGAACAGACTGCGCCAGCTGCCGCGCAGGATGAGCACGATGATCTCGCTCATGGTGTTGGACGTCGCCGACAACCAGCTTCAGGAGGTGCCCGACGAGCTGTTCCTCCACATCAAGGCCATGCCCGGATTCGTGCTCATCACCACCGGCAATGCCCTCGACACTAAAGGTACCTCACATCCCGCGCGCGTTGAAGCGAACTCAGGCGTAAGCGCGGCCAACTCATCACTGTGCACACACGCGTGCCGTGCTGTGCTGTGTTACACGCAGTGGTGGACGCGCGCATGGCAATGGTGCAGAAGGCCAAGCCTCAGAACCAGTCGGTGCAGGATCTGTTCGATGTGTACAACTTTGGGCTCAAGAACGAGCGCACCATCGAGGGCAGCGGTGGTCTCGGCGGCAGCTTCACCTCGTCTTCATCATCAGGCCGCGTGCCCACGCTCCTCTTCTCCTCGCCCAGGGGCGACTTCAAGCTACACAAGTACGACACGCCCAACAGACACGCTTGCGCACGCTCATGCTCACGACACTGATCGTGGGGCTTGGCACGCGAGCGCAGGGCCGATACCGCACTGGATATGATGACGCGGCTGGCCGCCGAGTCGGTCCACATCTCGTACTTGCCCTCGCTGTGGAAGGCCACCGGCGGCTACCGACTCGAGCACGCCGTCGACACCGACGCACCCGACGGCGGCGATGACGACGCCTCGAAGCCGGTTCTCTGCGAGCACAGCACGATCTGTGACTACCACCGTTACTTCCACATGCGCACGGGTATGCTCCACTCACGCTCCACACTAACACTGTTCCGTGCGGTGGGAGAGACGAGGCCTAACCCGCATGCGCCCACGCTGGTGTTGTGCGCGCGCACGAACGCAGTGCACACGAACATCATCGGAAACGAGAAGCGGCTGGGCCCCGTGTGCGTTTCGATTCAGAAGGAACTTAAGGATATGGAGCCGCCGGAGGACCACAACGAAGCGCAACCCAAGACTCCCGCAACCTACCGCGCACTCATCCGCACCGTCCAGGTACGCGTCCTCCATTGTTCGAAACCGCTTGCCGTCAGCGCGTGCAGTCCGTGACACGTACGACACACACATACACACACAGGGGGACAGGGTGGCGGAGATGCCGTCGGCGTTGGTGAAGATGCGGAAGAAGGAGCGGTACGCGCGGTCCAACGACCTCTTGCAGGCGGTCAAGAAGTACCTCGACACCACCCACAAGCTCAAGTTCTCGATCGATCAGCTCTACGTCATCCGGTACGACTCCGAGACACGCGCACTCACGCACACGCACACGGGATCAATGGTGCACTCGACTGACCCACCTTGTGACTGTCCCCTCGGACCGCAGAGACGCGACTTCGCACGAGGCGTTTGCAGAGCTCGAAGACAAACTGGTACCTATCGGCCCACTGCCCTGTCGTGCGCATCGTGCGCATCATGCTGCGCTCGCGCACAGTGCTCGTTGCTCACCCGGCGCTCCTCCTCCTCCAGAAAGTGAACTCGTTCAAGTTTGGCGTGCTGTACGCCAAGGAAAACCAGGACGAGATCGCCATGTACAATAATCGTGCGAGCGCCCTCTATCTCTCACACACACACACACATCTCCACCATCACCACCAGCTTAGCAGCGCATGCACGCACTCACCCCGCGATTCTCTGTTAACAGAGGAGGCAAGTGAGGGCTTTGACAACTTCGTCTCCATGCTGGGCGATAAGATACAGCTGGAGGGCTGGACCAAGTACTCTGCTGGCCTCAACACCAACCGTACGTCCTCCTTCGTTCGTGTGTGTCCGTCGCCTTCCACGTGTGCTTGCGTCCTAATCGTGATCGTGACGATTGTGTGCATTGGGGCTGTGCTGCGCAGGCGCTGGGCAGTCGGTGTACACTGTGTTCCATGGGCTGGAGGTGATGTTCCACGTCTCCACGTACCTCCCCTTCCGACAGCGCACCGACGAGCTCGGCCAGCAGTGGGAGCGCAAGCAGCACATTGGGTGCGTCATCGCCTCACGCACGCGCACGCGCCGTTCGCAACGCTGACCCCCCGGTCTCTTGTTGCGTGTGACAGCAATGACGTGGTGGTGATCGTGTACTACGAGGGCACGTCGCCGCTCGATCCGGCCATCTTCGAGAGCCAGTTCAACCACGTGTTTGCTCTCGTGCAGCCCATACCCGGCTCCGGTACGTCGT
>CDFA01022510.1:0-12218 GCA_000826305.1 Acanthamoeba healyi | reverse complement strand
GCGAGGAAGGAAAACTCCTCCGAGACCTACACCCCGAGGGATCTTCACTTGCGATTGGATTGGGTTGCCCCCCAATCAATTGATTGACACAAGATGGCGAGTTGGCGCAACCACTCCGATGTACGAAAGCCCCTTCCCCTTCTCTTTCGTTCTTTGTTGGGGGGGGGACGATGCGATTTATTATTTCATCTCAGTGGCAATTTTACAATTCGCAACCTCCCAACGGTTTCATTTCATTTCATCATTGGGCGCATTAGTTTTTTTAGAGCTCCTCTCGTCCTATCACCCATTGGGGGGGGGGAGGATTTAAATTCTGAGATCTGAGCGCTACACTTTTAATCGATGGGGGGGGGGCATCAACTTCTCTCTCTCTCTTGTGCTCTCTGGCATCTCTGACCCATGTGCCGCGCCACACGTGTAGTTGGAGGGCTACCTGCAGAAACACTCGCCCAAGGGCATCGTGAAGCTGTGGAAGACGCGCTACTTCCAGCAGCGCAAGGGCGTCATCTACTACTACCGCAAGAAGGGCGACGTCACCCCGCTGGGCATGATCGACTGCGCCGACATCACCGAGATCCAGTGGAAGCGCAGCGCAGCGCATCAGCATCAACAGCATCAGCATCAGCCCGCGATCGGTGGCATTGCGAGCGGCGGCGGCGGCGGCGGCGCAGACGCGTCCTCGCAGAGGAAGAGCATGGACGGAGGAGGCGGGGACGAGGAGGGCGGCAAGGCGTTCGAGATCCGGACGCCCACGCGCGTCTATACGCTGGCGACCGAGTCTGAGGAGCTAGCGCGCAAGTGGGTCGATGGCCTGCGACAGTACATTGTCGACGAGGAGCGTCGGAAGCGCACGGAGCTCGACGACTACATCACCGGCGGCCAGCAGCAGCAGCAGCAGAGGCAGCGCACCAACCTGCCTTCTCTCTCTGTCACTGTCAACTCGGACTCGGAAGACGACGAGCCACGACGGGCCGAGAAGCACATCACTGCGCGAGGTACGTGCACGCACGCATTCACGCTCGCATCTGCGCAAGGGCAATCAACTAAGCACATCATGTTCCACACGTGTGTGCAGGGGATGGAAGCGTTGCGCTTCGCAAGTCGCGAAAGGAAGAGGAGAAGGAGCTGGGCCTGCTTGCCGGAGAGAGAGTCCTTACGAAGCAGGAGGGTGTCCTGTTCTCCCATCACGCCCTCCATCAAGGCAAGTGGGGCCACCTGTGGATCACTAACTTCCGTCTCATCTTTGCCGTCAAGGTACACCCCAAACGCATCCACACAGTGCACCACACGTGTGTGGTGGGTGTGGCGGACACTCACCACTGCCACGATCGCGTACTGGCGAGCAGAAAAAGAAGAACTCGGTGCCGTTGGCAGTGGTGGTGAAGCTCGAGCAGGCCAAGCACGAGGAGCGACATCTTTTGGGCTTCCTGCTCACGTGCAAGGACCTCCGCATCATCTCTCTCTTCTTCCTCCAGCCTCAGGCGTACAAAGCCACGCAGAAGATCTTCAAGCACTTCCTCTTCCCCACCAAGCTCAAGTACGTACCTGACCACGCACAGCAACCTGTGCGCATGCTTCTGGTTGCTGACGATGACGGTGATGACAATGCTGTGCGCAGGAACCTGTTTGCCTTCCAGAACAAAGAGAAGTTTCCGCTGCAAGCGGAGCTGTTGGGCTGGCCGCTCTTTGCGGTGGAGAAGGAGTTCAAACGACAAAACCTGCCCAGTGACGAGTGGCGCCTGGCCGAAGTCAACAAAAACTACATCATGCCTTCCTTTCCCGCCAGGTTCATCGTGCCCGCTTCGATATCTGACGGTACGTGACGGCGCGCTGCACATGTGATGTACAACAACTTACAACTCGAGCACCTGCAGATTCGATCGCGGCGTGCCTCAACTCGGACATAAAATGGAAGCGATTCATTTTGGCCTTGTGTTGGCTGCACCCGCGAACCAACGGAAGCCTCCTACGATGCTACGAGGGCGCCGGGGGACTGACGGCTGCGGGCAGCGGTGGAAGCGCGGCCGCCCAACCCCTTCAGCTCGATGCCGAATTGGCCGCTGCGCTCGGAGCCACGTCGACGAGCAAGGGCGACACCGTGCTGGACCACGTGCTCTTCCTCTACCCCCACTCCGACGCCATTCACATCTTCAACGCCGCCAACAAGCGGCGAGCCGAGAACACCGGTAATGAGCTCTCTATGCACGATCAGACGGTGACTTGCATACACTTCTCCCTAACGTTTCACGTCCCACAGCGTACACACAGACAACAGAGTATGTGATGTCAGGCGGACGCAAGGTAGAATTCAGGTCGACCAACCTGCCGCCTTCGAGCGCAGTCGAGGAAAGCTATCTCCGTCTAGCGACGTTCATTACGAAGTTCGATCCCATGCACCTGGCCCTAATGACTGAGGAGAACAAGAGCCCGCGTACCGGTCACGAGAGCGACGCGGAGAGCAAGGCGCTGGAGGCCAAGAAGCGAACGATGAAGGAGGGCTGGGAGAACGAGATCGAAAGGACCCAGTGGCTCTCCGGCATCAAGAAACTTATGGACGCCGCCTCCCGTGTCATCGCTCTGCTTCAACTCGGCGATCCCGTACTCTCCCCCATCGAGAATCCAACATGTCGCGATGCCACGCTTAACGCTTGCGCAACAGGTGGTGCTGCAGGGGGCCGAGGGGAGCGAGTGGGTCCCGCAGGTCGCATGCCTTGTTCAGGTTTGTACTCCTAGTACGTGCGCAGGTACATCAATGTCACGAGGCTTAACTCGACTTCTCTCTGTGGTGCAGTTGTGCTTGGACCCGTACTTCCGAACCATGCGAGGTTTCTGCAGTCTCATAGAGAAGGAGTGGATGAGTTTTGGTACGCCCCACCTGCCCCACCACCGGTGGTCTGCAAAGCCAACAGTGCTGACGTTCCTTCCCCCACCACTGCGGATGATGTGATCGTAGGTCACAAGTGGCGGCAGAGCAGCAAGGGAAGATATCTACCCAAGCAACACGCCCACATTTTCGTGCAGTTCATCGATGCTGGTACGTTCCCACTGCCCACCGACACGCACGCACAACGAGAGGACGGCATACCTAACCTGCCCTCGGTCGTGTCACAGTTTGGCAACTGTGGGACCAGTCACCGCAGTTGTTCGAGTTCGACTCGTCGCTGCTGATATTCCTCATCGATGCCCTCTACAGCGCACGTTTCGGAACCTTCCTCGCCGACACCGAGAAGGAACGCAAGACAGGTTCTCTCTCTCTCTCTCTCTCTCTGCTTCCTTCAGATCCAATGAAGCAGCCTGCCTGCAAGTGTCTCTTCTTGTCTGACTTAAGTATGAATGTACGCGTGTACGTAGGCAAGCAGCAGCTGATGCAGAAAACGATTTCGATCTGGTCACACATCGAGCTCAAGAGGTTCGATTTCGGAAACCCTCTCTACAGCGCTTCGTCTGTAGCTCCGCTGGCGCCTCACCCCTCCCAGGTCAAGTTCTGGTCTGGTACGAGATCAAACTTCGTCGCGCTCCTCGTCGCGCCGTTCTTGTGGCGATCTGCCTCGAGAGGTTGCGGTTCGTCTAACGCTTTCCTATGTGTGCACAGAATACTACCTTCGGTGGGCGTGTCACGCCCCGGCGGAGCGGGCTATCAAGGACATCCACGTTCTTAAGGACTACCTCGACGGTACGCTATTTGGTACTTGGCCTTGTCGAATTGGCACCCTAACTAACGTTGATTCTTGCGCCTGCGGTTGTCGTGTATGCGCAGGTCAACCAGGCGGAAGGGCTAATGAGGGCGTTACGCTGGACTTTAGCAGCCGAGCACTACACGCCATCCCCAAGCAGATCCTCACGCTTCCGTACCTTCACTCGCTCGACCTCTCCCACAACTACCTCTCGACAATCTCGCTCCATCTGAGCCCGCTGTCCACCCTGCGATGCCTACGATTGTCCAACAATCTGATGACCTCTCTGCCGCTGCACCTGGTCAACGCTCTGCCCCACTTCGACCATCTGGCGGAGCTCAGCATCTCTCACAACAAGCTGTGGTATCTCGAGAAGTTCCCGCCGTCGGTGGCTCGGTCGCTCACCCACCTCGACATCTCCCACAACGCCTTCTCGCAGCTCCCACCGCACCTCTTCAGCCTCACCGCGCTCACCTACCTCGACATCTCCCACAACCAGTTTTGTGATCCAAAAGGTAGGGTAGAACCGCACGCGCGCAGCAAACGATTGCAATTCGCTCACGCCGCGACTTCTTGCTTTACAGCAGCGGAGGGCAGCATCCCGGATGTGGTGACGTCGCTCACGTCTCTGAGAACGCTGGACGTCTCGCACAACAATGTGACCACGGTGCCAGATAACTTCTTCTCGTCGCTGTACGCACTCGAGAGGTTGGACCTGTCGCACAACCGCATCACGACCCTACCGCCAGGGCTCAGCTCTATGACTCGATTGCGCGTTCTCAGCCTCTCATACAACGCTTTCCTCGGCGTCCTGCCCGAGGACCTGTTCACGCTCACCTCCCTCCACGAGCTATACATCCGGTACTTCGCCTGTCCTGTCGCGTGCTGTCTTGTCGTTGGACATGTTGCCCATTCTCTTTGGTTCGCGCACAACAGGAACTGCAGCCTGGGCTGTCTGGACGTTAACGCGCAGGCACAGGCCTCCTCGGCGCCACAGCCGCAGGTGCAGTCGAAGGGCACCATGCTCCTCTCGCAGGTGCCGTTCCTTTCCTCTGGCCAAGCCGGCTTGTCCTCCGAGAACCTTCTTGCCCCCGCTTCCACGACGCCGAGCAGCACATCGTCCACGCTGGGCTCCAAGCTGGGCCTCTCCATGAACATTCCCGGCATGATCCGCAAGAAGACCGAGCAGCAGCTGTACGTGATTACCCTCCGTTGCTGCGTCTGTCTGCTGTGCTGCTGTGTCATAGCTGACGTGTGCTGCGCGCAACAGAGTGAACTCGAGTTCGTCACCGTTGACCGCACGATTCGCTCAGCTGACGGGCCTGCGATGTCTCGACGTCTCGCACAACTACGTCTCCATGCTGCCACCGGCGTGCTTCCTGGCGTGGACAAATATGGTCGAGCTCCACGCTGGCTACAATGACCTGACCGCCCTCGGCTCTGAGCTCCGGAGCATGACTGCGCTTCAGTCGCTGCATCTTGAGCACAACGCGCTTACCAAGCTACCGGCCGAGCTGGGCGGCCTGCGGAATCTCAAGGTGCTCGACATCACTCACAACCGGATCGCCGCGCTTCCGCCTCCTCTAGGGGCAATCAAGCTCGAGTGCTTCGAGGTGGGTGATCAGCAGGGATGTCTCAGGTCACCGCCCAAGGACGTGGTGGCGATGGGCACGTCGTCCATCCTCTCCTTCCTCGAGCAGTTGCTGCGCGGTCAGCAGCCGTGCTTCCGCATGAAGCTCATGTTCGTCGGCCAAGAGAACGTTGGGTACGCCGCCACACAACACGTCAAACCTCACGCCATAGCCAGTTTGCACCTGACCTGGTCCTTCACCACAGCAAAACGGCGCTCACTCGAGCGCTGAGGCGAAGAGATAGAAGGAACCGAGGAGCGCTGAGCTCCAAGGTCTCACGTCGTTCGGCGGAAGATGATCGTACGTCTCTCGCTCCAAGCCTTCTCGAGAACGCGCCCTCTGTTCTGGCACGCGTCATCACTGACGTGTTTGTGCGCACTGGTGGTACAGCGTCGAACACGATATCTACGGATGGGATTGATATCAATGATTGGGGCGTGACCATCCCGTATGGTCCCGAAGGCCAGCCGGAGACTGTGACCCTCTCCACGTGGGACTTTGCGGGCCAGGAGATCTACTACGCCACTCACCAGTTCTTCCTCTCGGCGCGCTCGCTCTACTTCCTCGTTTTCAATCTACTCTCGCCCGTTCAGTCGCACGTTGAGTTCTGGTAATACTTCATGCGCACCTCGTGATGCTGATGACGTGCTGCATGTAATACTCACCACCCCGTACCACGTGCATGCAGGCTGCAATCTATCCGCAACGCGGCACCTGAATCGCCCGTGTTCATCATCGGATCGCACGCTGATGATGAACGCTGCACCGATGAATACATCGGCGCCATGCAGAAAAGGTACGACATATCTGTGTAGTTTGCCTTCCATTACATGTAACTGAATCTCTCTCTTTGTGTGTGTTCTGGGTAGACTCGAGGACAAGTATCTCCGCCGCTTTCCCAACATTGCAGGCTTCCACTTTGTTGGTGCGCCCTCGGGCAAGGGCCTCGACACTCTCCATGCCAGCTTGGTCAACGTCATTGCCGCACAGGTACGCTAGCTCTTCATGCTGGTGCATGCGTACGATGGATGCATAACGGGACTCGTCGACCATTTGGTTACGTGCAGGAATGTGTGGGCGAACCTCTACCAAGCAATTACATGGAGCTGGAGAAGCTGATCATGGCTGAGGGGAAGAAGAAGCTGCCGCCCATTGCGTCGTGGGCCGAGTATCAGGCTATGGCTCGCCTATGCCTGATCGATGACGAGCGTGATCTTCTCACCGCCACTTCCATCCTGCACAACCTCGGCTCGCTCGTCCACTTCCCCAACGACGAAAAGGTAAATCATCTTCGTCGATCGCCACAATGACACCAACGCATTCGCATTCATCTTGCTGACGCCGAGTGTTGTTCCCAACTCTCTCCGCAGCTCAAGGACGTGGTCATCTTGGACCCGCAGTGGTTGATGGATGTGATGTCGACTGTCATCTCCACGAAGCACAACTTCTGCAAGTACGTTAACCTGGTTTCCAACGGCACACATGCAAGGAGTATGTGAGGAGCTGTGCTCATCGTTGAGTTGGTTTTCCTCATCAGGGACGGCGTGTTATCGCAAGCGGCACTGCCCCAGATCTGGAAGCCGCCTTCGTTTCCGTCGCACATGCATCCCTTCATCCTCTCCCTGCTCGAGAGGTTTGAAATCTCCTTCCCCGTCAACGCCAACGCTCACAAGCTCGGTACGATCTCCCCTCTTCTTCCCCACCACCACCAGGCTACCACATTCACAACGTCAATGCTCACGAGCTTATGCGCAATCTCATCAGGTGACTACGCATCGGTCCTACGACCAGCCGCTGAGGGCGAGGACCTGTACTTGATTCCCAGCATGTTGCCCGAAGTCAGGCCCAGCCAGTTGCAGTTCCTGTGGCCCGCCACAAAGGGTACCCCACAACAAAGCAAGCGAGCAAACTGGGACGGCTCTAACGTGTGGATGGTCCGACAGGTCGCGACGAATCGCTTTTCGGGCGGTGTTACCGCATGGCGTTTGTGCCCAAGGGTTTCTTCGGACGGCTCATGATCCGACTTCTGGCCTTCCCCCTGGCCGCTCGTGTCTACTGGCGCACCGGCATGCTCGCCCAGATGGGCCAGTACGTTTTGCCTCTGCGCGTGATTGCGCATCCTCCCTTCTCTCTGCGTATGATGTGACTAACAATGCGCGCGCATAGGGAAAGGATTCTGTTGGAGCTGCAGCCGGATACTGGCGCACTCAACATCATGGTGCGCACGGAGCTGCGCGGCGAGCAGCTCTCCAGCTTGTCGTGGCTCGTATTCGCGGCAGTCGACACGCTGGTCAAGGACTGGTACAACCTCAACGTAACCACACTCGTGCCTTGCACGCACTGCCTGTCGCTCGATAGCCCTACGCCCTTCATGTTCCCGCTCGAGAAATGCCAGCAGGCGGCCGCCTCGCCCAACAACTCCTTCCTCCACTGCCCCAACGGTACGTCCGATTCACGTTTTCCCATTCAACATTCTCGTCTTCTTCCCATCAGCTGATGCCAAACGCTCGCTTCCGTGTGTGGCTATGTATACGTTTCGCAGGCGCAGAGAATGCGGAGCCGAAGCCGGTTCGCTTGGACTTGCTGGCGCCGGACTTGGCGATGGTTCACCTCGGTAGTCACAAGATCAAGATGCGCGATCTGCACAAGGACGAGGTGCCCATCGGCGAAGGTATGGAAACACTGCCGTTGCCTCCGAGTGCGCACGCAACGCGCTAACTCCCCCGGTGGTGCACCTTAGGCGGCTACGCCATCGTGTACAAGGGCACATGGCACGGACAGGCGGTGGCGATCAAAGAGCTGAAGCCTGCGGCCGTCTCTCCCTTCGAAGAGAACGAAGACGCAGAGTCGGCGCGCAAGGCATTTGAAGAGTTCCGCCACGAGGTGTGGATAATGAGGTGCGATCTTGATTCCTCCTGAGTTTCAACTCCTGTCTCTGAGCCTCTGACCAACATCGTCGTCACGACAATAGTGGTCTGGCGCATCCGAACCTGGTGGGGCTCAAGGGCTTTTGCCTGCGGCCGGCGTGTATCGTGACGGAGCTGGTGGAGGCCGGCTCGCTCTACGAATTCTTGGTCGACGACGCCAAGAGCGCCAACCTCCAATGGCCCCTGCGCCTCAAGATCGCCAAGGACATTGGTAACCCCCAGTTCTTTCCTCATCTGCTGTCTGGTTGGATGTGCGGCGTGGACGATCATCGAACTTAACTCGTAAACGTGCAGCCAAGGGATGTGCCTTCCTGCACAACGCCAGTCCTCCGGTCATGCACCGTGATCTCAAGTCTCCAAATATTTTGGTACACATCCCCTGCAACCTGGTTTGATCGGTTCTTGCGCATGGATAGCCCGTTGCGCTGACAGGCGATTCTTCCTCTGGCAGTTGGCTTCCACATCTCCCGATGCCGACGTGGTGGCCAAGGTGTGCGACTTTGGCGTTTCCCTCAACAGCGCGCAACGCACCGCCGGACGCATTGTCGACTGCCCTCGTGCGTTCCCTCGTGCATCGTTTACCGACACACACTCCCTCTCGAGTACTAAGTGCCGCATGCGCTTTGTTCTTCTGCTCCCACGCGTGCAGTGTGGCTGGCACCCGAGGTGTTGCAGAACAAGCCCTACACGGAGAAGGCCGACGTTTACTCGGTGGGCGTCATCTTCTGGGAGCTCTTCACGCGCCAAAAGTTCTTTGGCGAGATCACCTTCATGTCGCTGGTCGAGGACAAGGTCATCAGCGGCGAACGCCCGCTCATTCCCGACTCGTGCCCGCCTTCCTACCGTGCTCTCATCGAGACCTGTTGGGCGCAAGACCCCGGTACGGAACAGTGTCACAGTGCAATCCGTTAATCCCACGTACACCGTACTAACGGCACCTGCAATGCAGATCGACGGCCATCATTCGATGCTGTGGTGAAGACCATCGAGTCCATGATCCTCGAGATGTGCCCCGAGATCGCGGACTACGATGTCGACGTGGAGCGACGGTACCGCGAGGAGCAAGAGCGCCGCCGCAAGGCGCGCGAGCTCGAGGATGAGCAGCGGCGGCAGGAGAAGGAAGAGAAGAAGCGTAACAAGTAAGCTTACCTCCCTCTTCGCTTTTGCTGTGTGCGTTGTGAACACACAGCCAACTCACAGTCGTCACTGTCTTACTAGGATGGCGCTCACAAAGAGCCACCCGCGGCTGGTCGCGACCAACTCCAAAAAGGCGCTCCTCAACGAGTCGATCAAGAAGCACATCCTGATGAGCGAGGCCACGGCGTGCACCAAGGGCGAAATCACCGAGTGGATGGAGGAGTTCATGAAGCAGCGCGCGCACACCCTCTCCACCGAGCTCGAAGCTGTGGAGGATGGCGAAGATAAGATCGACGAAGAGGAGGAGGAGGATGAGGAAATTCTTACTCCCCGCCGTAAGGAGAAGAAGCTCAAGGCCAAGGCTGCCAAGAAGACGAAGAAGAGGAAGACGAAGAAGGATGACCAGCAGCAGCAGCACACGATCGTTGTCTCCGCCAGCGACGACAGTGGACAGCCGCAGCTGCCAGCCGGCGAGAAGAAGTCGCCGCGCGAACCCAAGGCCAGCAAGAAGGATCGGGGGAACAAGGACGACAGCACGGGCGAGCTGCTTTCAAGCGGCCTCTACGTGGGTGAGGGCGACTCAGATGAGAGTGAGTCAGGAGTCGCGAGCGGCAGTTCTTCGTCGTCCTTTTCATCTACGCTGGCAAAGACCAAGGGCACCATGATCCGCGGCATCTTGCGTGGTGGCCGCGCTCTACGTGCTAAGCGAACCCGAAGTCAGGTCGGCTCCGAAGACGACGATGAAGAGGACGACGAGAATGGGGACGTTGACGACGTCGACGAGGAAGCCGAGAAGCCGGAACACGCCGATGGCGAGTCGACGAAGGAGAACGCAGAGCAGGAGGAGATACTATCGCGCGGTGCGGCGGTGCGGCGACAGCGCCGGCAAGGCCGAGTGCGGATGGGCTCGTCGCCGCCCGTGCCAGCCACGCAGGCAAGCCCGAGCTTCCTCGCCGTGGACGCCGCTCACGGCACGCCCACGCAGACTTCAGCAGCAGGCGTCACGTCCCCGAACCTCTCGGCCAAACGTCGCACCATCACGCCTGGCACGCCCAAGAAGAAGTCGGCCGAGAAGGTGGCCACGCTGTGGACGCGCACCAAAGCCAAAACCGAGGGCGAGGTGACGCGCAAGGCCTTCCTCAACACCATCCACCACATGAAGGCGGGCGATACCGGACGACGGCAGCCACCGTCCGCCGATCCCATCGCCAGCAGCAGCAGCACCAGCAGCCCAGCGCCTTTGGCTGTCGGCGCAAGAGGGGGCGCCGCCCAAGCCCAAGCCAAGAGCGAGAGAACACAGATGGAGGATCTCAAGGACATGCACAAGAGGCTCGAAGACGAGGTGGAGGCCCTCACCAAGGCCCTTCTCGAGTAGATCTACTCGACCAGCAAGACAGTGTCCTCTCCCCCACACACGCGCGACAGTCGACTTTGTATCCAGGTATCACGCACGTACACGTCTGAACTTTTGTAACAGCTGCTTGGGCGCTTGGGCGATCTTCATCTCGATGGCGCCTCCGGAGGCCGGGTCGCCGGGGTGGGGAGCGGAGGGGGCGGGGTCCTCTGTTCACTTGCAGCAGCAGCAGCACGTCTTCCTGATCTTGCGGAAGCACTTGAAGAGCTTCCACCGCATCGACATGGGCAGGCAGGAGCAGAACTTGTTCAGCTTCTTGGCCTTCTTCATGTCCGCCATGTCGTCCATTTTTGCTGTGATGGTGCGGGTACACTTGGTTTTAGCGACTCTCCTCTCTCTCTCTCTAGGCGTTGTCGGTGTAGTGTAACACGCCGTTGGGGGCACAAGACACAACTACTCCGCTGGCCAACACCTCCAAGCTCGAACGAGCTCGACAGTGACCGATTCGGCCACCAGGGAACCGAGTTGGAATTCCAGGCATGCAATAAATAAAATAATGAATAAATAAATAGTTTATTTTTTACATGCGATGAGGTTGTGTATGAAGGAGGGGGGGACTGAATCCTGCAGGACGAGGAGAGCTGGCTGGCTTGGGGGGGGTTCAGTCTCGGGGGTCGCAGCAGCAGGAGCACTTCTTGCGGAGCTTGCGGAAGCACTTGAAGAGCTTCCACCGCTGCCTGATGGAGAGGAACCCGAGCGCCTTGTTGGCCTTGCGCGCCCGCTTCATTTCCTTCCGCGACACCCTCATCTCCTTGCACCTTGTCAGCGTTGTCCTCCTTTGCTTGTCCTTTGTCTCTTTGGCCAACGGGGGGGGGGCAGTTTGCCGTGGTGGAGCAACACGAAGTGAGCAACAGTTCACGACGTCGTGGATTGGCCAGAATTTTAAAGTCCCGGTTTTCACCAGGTTTTCTGTGTGTCTTTTTGTTGGTGTGCGCCGAAGCCAGAGCGAGCCGCTAGCGGCCGATTCATTGTGCACAATGATGAGTTCTGCAGAGAGAAGGAGACGCAGGCGAGCAAGGACACAGCGGACTAACCCTGATCGAAACAATTCTTGGGCGGGTTTCCGCTCCAAACGCCTCCGGCTTGCGGCCCAACCATCAGCGGCGCTGCATAAATACAGGACCTCACCCGTTCGGTCCATTCATCAACTCACACTACCAACAAGCCGCCCGCCAACCCTTGGAGCTCTACCTCACCACCACTACCAGCACGATGTACTTTATATGACTCTGGCCCAGAGAGCAATGCTGAGAGTCTATGCGCTCACGCTTGTGGTTGTGATGTGTGTGATCTGCAGGAAGTTCCTCGTTGCCGCCCTGCTCGCCTTCTTCTGCCTCTTCGCCGTGGCTCTTGCCCAGGACGACTCCAACACCGTGAGCTCCACCACCGTGGTTTCGGGCACCAGCGTGGTCGCCTCCTCGCCCGTGGCTGTCGC
>CDFA01022483.1:0-11636 GCA_000826305.1 Acanthamoeba healyi | reverse complement strand
TTGTCTTGTGTGCAGTATACAATTTACTACGTGTTCTGCCGCCTGGTGCTGGAGGTGCTGCAAAACGCGAGCGAGCCCGACAATCCGCTTTCGAGCGCTGCCGCCGACGAGCTCGAAAAGGCCTGCTTCCTCTACTTTGAAGAGAACAAGTACGACGGGCCCACATTCGCTACCGTGATCGCTGTGTGTGTGTGTGTGTGTGTGCCTAACACGTATGGTGCTTCGCTTCGCTTCTCCAGAGCGCTGGTGCTGGTCAAGGCCAAGAAGGGAGACAAAGAAGACCTGGCTGTGGCCAACCGATTGCAAATCTACGAACTCTTCTCGCAGATTCTCGGCGAGCTATGCTCTCAAAGGTATGTCTGTTCTGTGCACTGTGTTGTGTGCGTTGTGCGTCCTGTGCCTGACCGCGATCAACGCGCAGCCGGTTCGGAGAGATCATGAAGAAGCTCTTTGACGTCCTGGAGGCCACCAGCAGCGCCAAGGACATGTCCACCTCGCTCTCGGCCATCTACGCGCTTCGCAACGTCAAGATGGACGTACGATCTCCCTCTCTCTCGCTCTCGCGCCGATGCGCCTTGGATGACAGCACTCTATCTCCTCGGCGACTGATCGGCTTGGCTTGTGCACGCACACACAGATTTCGACCAACGCCAAGATCATCGAGTCGGCGGCCTTCATCAAGCGAGTGCGCGAGGAGTACTTTGATCCCAAGGCCAAAAAGCTCAAGGAGGAGCTTCAGGCCGCCTTTGCCGAGCTCCTGGTGCTCACCCTAACCCTAACCCTAACCCTAACCCTAACCCTAACCCTAATCGGGCTTATCTGTTCCTCGCTCTCTCGGTGTGACCTTGGGGCTGACGTCGCGACGCGCATTGAACCACATTGCAGGGCAGCATTCTCATCCCCATCGTGGAGTCAAAGACCGAAGGTATGCGCGTCACCCGCCCACCGCCGGCGCGCATCATGAGCTGACGCGCTGGTGCGTCGGGCTGTGCTCTTCTTCTTTGTTTCTATCTGTTCATAGAATCGCAAAAGGACGTGCTGGCCGACTTCTATGCGATCGTTTCCGACTTCTACGACCGCATCATGACCCAGTACGGCAAGAAGAAGATCAAGGGCCGTGAGATCGTACGTCCAGCCTCTTTCCGGCTCTGTGCTGTGAGCGCGTATGCGGTGTGTGTGCGTGCGTGCGCGTGCGCATGCGCGCGGTTATGCGTGTACGCGGTATGCGTGCACGCGATTCTCACCTTGGTTATTTGGCCCAACCCCCTCGGACAGGTGTTTTATCCGCTCTTGACTGGCCTCCTCTGTGCGGCGCACGTCAAGTTCTTCGAGGCCAAGTACTACGAGATGCTGGAGATGCTCTTGAAGTCGCTCAAGGTCTCTCACTCACTTCTGTCACTCTTTGCTCGCGCTGGCTCTCTTCTCGCGTTGCGTTGCCGTATCGAGTGGACACTGACATTGACGTTCACATGACGCAGGAGCCCAAGCTGAAGGCGCTGGCGCTGGAGTCGATCTACCACCTGCTGCTCAAGTTCCTCGCCGTGAAGGATACCAAGAGCTTTGGCGAGGAGTGCGCCAAGCTGTTGGACATTCTCTTCATCCAGCCGGCCAAGGAGAAGAAGAAAGGTGTGCACTCGTTGTCTCGTCCGCCGCTGCTATCGCTGAACTAACGCGTGCGCGGCGCCATTGGACCAACAGAGAAGCAGCTCATCCAGCCGGGCGAGGAGTGCATCGACATCATCGTGGACATCATCACGCTCCTGTCGGTCGCCAAATTCGACCAAACCACGCACAACGTCGTGCTCGAACTGATCAAGGACCGCGCTTCGCCCGAGTACCGTTCTCCTCTCACTGCAACAGTGGCGCGCCCTCAGTGTGCGAGTGATCAGTCATGCGTCTTACTAACAAGCACAACGACGAATGCAGCAAGGTGCTGGTGGCGCTGCTCTCGTTCAACGCCATCACGGACCGGCTGATCCCCGCCGGCGATGGGCGCTCGCTCGTTGGCAGCAGCGGTGGCAAGTCCTCCGGCGGCAGCGGTGGCACGCTCAAGAACTCGGGCAAGCAGGTGGGCACCATCCGCACGACCATGGTGGTGCCCCGCGGCCAGGCCAACCCGAGCCTCAAGCGCCAGGCCATGCGGCGATTCCACGCCGAGACCGAGAAGATCATTCTCGACGACTTTGCCAAGGGTACGCCACACGCGATCGTCATGGCTCACATCATGTCACTGACTGCTCTCTGGTTGAACTGAGCAGGCATGGGCATGGCGCTGGATCGGATCCTCACGGACGTGCACTCGCAGTTTGGCTCGCTGCTCCTGAGCGACCCCAAGCACAACAGCAAGAGCGTTGCGGAGCTCGTGGGCAAGGACAAGGCGGGCCAGTTGGCCGTGGCGCCCTTGGCCCTCTCCTGCCTGCGTCGTGCGCTGCCTTCGGAGATGCCCCTCCACGAGTTGGTCCACACGCTGGCCAAGTACACGCTGCACGTCGATAAGGGTAACCACCTTCTTCACTGATCGCTGCACACTGCGCGCTGCACACGCTAACAATCTCTATCCGTTGTCATCCACCGCACCGCGCACAGCCATCCGCAGCGAGGCCTTCCAGGTGCTGCAGCACATGTCCAGGTGCTTGCCGGCGCTGCGGGCGACGATCATCGAGCAGTTCTGCAGGGTCTCGTCGAGCATCCCCGACATCTATCCCCAGCTCATCCGCAAGTCCCTCTGCAAGCTTACGGCTCTCTTGAAGCTGTGGCACGACATGGAGAGCGACAGGGAGCTCAAGCTCGAGCAGAGGCAACGCGAGGACAAGAGCAAGTCCTACATCGCTTCGGTGCGTCGTCGTACTTTGTCCTCACGTCTCGCTCTTTGGTCTCCCTGCTGATCGATGTGACGCGATCGATCATCAGGGCCAACTTGAGAACGTCAAGTCGGTGATGTGTCCCATCTCCGAGGTCGACGGCACGGCTCTGCTGTTCCTTTGCCACCCGCTGGCCAACGTGCGAGAGCTGGCGTGGGAGGTGATGAAGGCCGTTCGCCACGTCAACTCTGTTCTATCTGATGAGGTAACAACTCGCACCGCGCTCTCATGCACCACTCGAACGCGCCTACTGACGGTCGGAGATTGGTCCGATGCGTAGGCTGCGGTGGAGGAGTCGGTCTTGCTGGCCAACCTGATCGAGACCAACGCTACCAAGCTGGCTGGTGCGGGCGACGTGGACCGCAACCTGATCACCAAGCGCTCGTTCGCGCTCAAGGGCGGCCACAGCGAGGAGGCCGCCAAGGAGCTTCAACTCCTGGGCGTCAGCGGCAGTAACAAGACATCCACTCCGCGCAAGGGCACCGATGCCGATTGGCACTCTGTCAGCGAGTACGCTACCACCCCGCCACAGCAACGCACACGTGTGGTGAGCATTCTGACGAGTTTCTCGACGTGCACACAGTTCGGTCGACGTCCCCCGCACGAGCTTGGAGAGCTACAAGGCACCCGCCAGCCAGGGCACTCTCGAGGAAGTTGTCGGTCTCAACAAGGGCCTGCACAAGGACGGTGAGTTTGACCTAACGCAGCGCTTGCAGCTCCCTCCCCTTTGATGCTCCGCCGCTTCTGCTTACATACGCGTTCTTGGTGTGCACACAGATGCCCAACTGAGGTGGGCGCGCATGCTGGGCGCGCTGATACCGCTGTGCGCCAACGAGGGCACTGTGCACTTTGCCCTGCGGCACATCGTTCCGCGCATGGCTGCGTCGCAGGCCTACCTAGAGTCCACGCGCAGCCAGAAGAGCGTCTCGCCCGACTTTGAGTCGCAGAGTTTGCTCTGGCGCAACTACGCTGTCGCCGCCTGCTCGGCCTACGGTATCTTGATTCCCGCTTAGGCGCGCATGCGTGCGCAGTCAGCAACGATTGACCTTGGGACTGGTGTGTTGCAGGCTCTGAAGGCGCCGTCGCCGAGGATGTGGAGTCGACCAAGCCCGAAGCGGTCTTCAGCTCGATTCTGAGTGTGCTCAAGACTCTGCCAAGCCTGTCTCCTTTCCTCGTGCTGGTACCGTAGTACCCGAACGGATCTAGATCACACACGCACGCACGCATTGCGCGTGATCAAGGCGCTAACCCAGATTCCGATTTGCAGGCAGCGAGCTTCGTCAAGTCCGCTTTCGTGCCGACGCTGCTGGACAAGCTGGATCCCTACAATACCGAAGTCTACCAGAACTTCAAGCCCTCCAAGGGCAAGCAGCACCAGAAGGATACCCACTTTGCCCTGCGATGCCAGCTCGGCCGTACGTCGCTTGCCCGCCCGCCCGCCTTGCCTCTGTTCCGTGCTCTGAGACTCTCTGGGTGTCGTGTCGCGCAGTTCTGTTCCGGTTCACCGCCGAGAATCTCCAGTCGTCGGCCATGAACCCTAACCTGCTCAACTCGTATCTCGACTGGATGAAGGTACGCGCACGTCACATAGATGACGCACACGGCACACGGCGGACTGACTCGGTTCTTGTGTTTTCAATGATCAGCAAACGCGGGCCTACCTCGACACGGTGGTGGGCGAGTGGTCCGAGCCCCTGCAGGCCCTCCGCTACGACTTCTTCACGGTCGTGGCGCGCGTGGTGCACCACGTCCACATCGGGATGCCGGCCAAGCTCGGCGAGGTCTTCCCCAAGCAGTACCGCAAGAAGCTGTTCCTGTTCTGCTCCAAGTACTGCGGACACGCTCCTAAGGCGCTCACCGACAAGGAGTCGCCTGACGCCAACCAGCTGATCAAGGTATACCGCTTTGTGTGTGTGTGTGTGTGTGTGTTGTCATGTGACATTCCTCTTACCCGCTGTTTCATCACAGTGTGCCGACGCTGAGTCTATGGAGAAGGCCCGTTCGGTTCAGTATGCCGCACTCAATGTACGCACTTGCAGCCTCCTGTGTTTACGTCACAGGCACCCACGCTAACGCCGAGTTGGCGAATATCGCAGGCTATGGGGACGCTGCTGCGCGGAGGCGACTTCTATAAGCCCGAGAAGTCGATCGACTCGCGCGGGCCCATCGCCGGGCTGATGACCAACATGTTCAAGATCACCGACGTGCAGGTCAACTCGATCGGCGAGTCTGCTCTCGACATCTATCTCGAGAGCAACGCCGGCCACGAGGACCACTTCCTCAATCTGTGCCTCGACCTCGTACGTTCTGTCGCACACGGCGCGTGGCTAATGCTCGACATAGGCGCCATAACGCTCTAACGCTCAACTCCAAACTGTGCAGTGCTATGACGACGACAAGCAGGTGAGCCGGGGCTATTTCATGGCGGCCGGGCGGGCCATAATTGAGCGACAGCTGGGCGGCTCCCTGTCCATCCCGACCCTCCTCAACCTGTGCCTCATCAACCTGGCCCACGAGGTTCGCCGTTTCCCCTTCCCTCTGTGTGTGTTGCCATTGATCGAGACTGATTCGTTCATTGTGGCCGTCAATCGCGTGCCACTCAGCTGCACGAGGTGCGTGAGCTGGCGCAGAAGCTGCTGCAGGACATCACCAACAACGACAAGTACTGCATCTGCCCGCCCACAGGCGTTCTCGACACATCGGCCGCCCTTCAGGTATAACCCGACTCGACCTTGGTGCGTTGGGGCATTGCGCCAAACGCTGATGAACTCTCTCGTGTGCGTGCACAGTACAAAATCTCGAGCCTGCTGGCTGAGGACTACCCGCAGCTGGCGTTTGATGTGTTCAGCGCCGCGTGGCATCGGATCACCACCACGGGCATTCACGGCCACGCGCACATGCTCTTCTACCTGCCGCCCTGGCTCGAGGCCATCGACTTTGCAGTCCTTCCGCCCGAAGCCACCGTCTCTCTTCTCGAGGTACGCGCACGCAGCTAGCACACGTACCTGTGCCTCAGGCTGATGAATGCGCATTCTCTCCCTTTATCTCTGTGATAGAATCTGTGCACGTTGACGTTCAAGTACGGATCGTTCCAGCCGTTCCTGCTCGAGAGGCTTTGGGCGCAGCTCGTGTCGCGCTACCGCGCCAACATCGCCCCCATCCTCCAGTTCATCGTCCAAACAATCTTGCAAACGGTACCTACGTCTTGCATCAGAGGTTGACCAACGACCGCGTTCGCGCTTGCTGACTGTCGTGCGTCGTGGTTGTGTGCGTGTGAAGCGCAATGAGCAATTCTTGCCCACGGGAAGGAAGATCGCGGTGTTCTTGGGGAGGATCGATCCCGTGGCCACCATTGACCTGCTCATCGCCGGGCTCTACGACACCACTCAGGTCAAGTTCGCCGACGAGGAGCGAGGCGACAAGGAGAAGGAGGACTCTGTCGAGGTAACATGCTGCCTGCACACGCACGCAAAGCGCACACGCTCACGCCAACGTGCGCATCTCGCCTATAGATCGAGTCATCAGAGAAGGAAGGCGAGGACGGCGCGGGTGCCGGTCAGAGCGCCGACAGGAGCGCCAGCGGCGCAGGCAATAGCAAGTGGGAGTTTAGCCGCATCGTCACCGTTGACAAGAAGCAGGAGCACGCCCTCTCGAGCCTTGAGGCCTGCATGATTCTCCTCATCGGTGCCGCTCTTTCCACAAGCGCATTTGATGCACGCACGCACGCACGCACGCACCTAACCTGTGCTCGCTCCACACAGAGTTGGGCGTCGAGCACATTGTCGAGCTGTGCGATCATCTGCAAGTGGTGTTCCACGTTCTGTTCCTCAACCTTGACTCTCCCAATGCGCTCATCCACCGCCACGCGCGCATCTTCCTTACCAACCTCATCTACTCGCTCACGTCGGGCCAAGTGGGCAAGCTTGAGAAGGACTCGCCTGCGGCCCGGTTCCTGGCCAAGGTCGATGCGCTGGGCGACCGCCCGCCGTGGGCCTACGAAGATCCGACCATCGTCGCGCTCGACATCGAGAGCGCCAAGCAGCTGGGCCAGTGGGTGTCCGAGGTGGTCACTCTCCTCCCCTCCTTCTCGCTCCTCCCTTCCTCATGGGGCGCCGAAGGTATACCCTCTCCTCCACCACCTCTTGCTTCTGCATTGCTCTTTCGTTGTGCGAGAGTGGGATTGACAAGCGACCGTGTGCAGCATTGTCGTGGGCGGCCAAGATCGGACGCATTCCGGCGCACTACGTGTACCGTTCGTTCCACGTCTACCGGGCGCTGCTGCCGCTGGGCTGCAGCCTCAACGAGGAGGCGGTCGCCGTCATTCTGAGCATTCTGTACAAACACGAGGCCAAGCGGCCCATCGATCGCATCGGTCTTGCCATCGACATCATGCACACCTTCATCGTACGCACATCACGCTTGCACACAAGCGTCATGCGTGCACACAAGCTGACTCGGTTGTGTTTCAGGTCATCATCGAGGCCACACCGGCAGAGGAGTTGCTCAAGTACCACCAGATCTTCTGGGCCATCACATCCGTCCTCTACGCCGACTACCAGCAAGAGTTTTTATATATCCTTCTGCAATCTCTTTGTGTGCGTGTGCGTGTGCGTGTGCGTGTGCGTGTGCGTGTGCGTGTGCGTGTGCGGTGGTGGGCGCGTGTATCCTTAACTTGAAGCACTCGCTGTGAAGGTGCTCGAGGCGTTCTTTGCCAAGATGGACTTCAGCGACCCGCAGATCTATCGCCACTTTGTTGACAACATGCCACCCAATCGGGAGCCCGCTTTCACCGGCCTCCAGCCGCTCCTGCTCAAGGGCCTCACCTCGGACTTCACGGCCGCCGCGACCATCGGGGTGAGACACACACGCACACAGTCAGCGCTGTGTCATGCTTTCTGTAATCCTCACATCAGCTGACATCTCTCTTTGCGCGTTGTCTGACAGTTGCTCAAGCAAGTGGCGCTGCTGCCGCCCGAGAACGCGCTCGTCGAGGTTCACCCAGATCCTCAGCACCGCTACCTGACCTCGCTCGTACGCGCACTCTCTGGCTATCACCACCATCACCTATTGCTCTCCCCTGACATGACGATGGTGCTTCTTCTGCAGTTGGGTCTAGCGCCGTGGCTCATGGCCAACTACGAGAAGGAGGCCGGCACCAAGCTCGCGCTGGATCTCGCGCAGGTCCTCCAGAAGGTCCAGCTTCAGAAGTTCACTGATCTCCTCTGCAACTTTGCCAAGGTACAAACGTGACACGTCGCGGGGCGTCACACAACGCACACTGAGTGACGCGTGACACTAACACGCGCGGTGCGCGACATCCAGTCGGTGTTCAAGACGGAGAAGGAGTTTGGCAAGAAGCTGGGCTCGATGATCGCCAAGAAGTTCTTCCCCGAGGAGGAGATGTACACGTTCGCCCTCCTGGCCGAGTTCCTGGACATCGGCCCCGACGTCTACAAGCGTTACATTCTCGACCTCATGGTCGGCCTGGCCAAGAACGTCAAGTGGAAGAAGTCCGTCCTCGCCAAGGAGGATTGTACGCCTGTCTCCGCCCCTGCGCTTGTGCGCGTCGCATGATTGACGTCGCTGATCGCTTTGCTGATTGTGCATGCCAACACCCGCGTGACACACCAGCTCCGGCGCTGTTTGCGGTGGTGGGCAAGCAGTACGGCACGGAGCGCTGGCGCAAGGCGCTCGAAGTGATGGACGTCGTTCTCAACAGGAACACCACGTACGCTTTTCCCGCTGTGCCTTCCACCCGCCTCACAACTACACATGCTCGGCGAGAGTCGCTGTAACGTTGGTGTGGCGATCGATGGGGGGGGGGACATATAGCACGGTGGACTTTGGTCGATCGGAACACGTCAACGTGGTGGAGCGCATCGCCGACTTTGAGCGAGGCTCGCGAACGTGGCAGTCACTCGACAAGGGCAAGGCCCTTGTGTCCAACTCTCTCTACCAGGTTCGTCTCTTCACACGCATACGGACCATGCCCACACGCACCACGCTCACCACCACAACAACGCACAGGTGGTGCAGGGCCTCCCGTCGCTCGCGCAGCAGACCGGCAGCGGCAGCACAACAAGCAAGCCGTTGCCCAAGCCGCCCACGCCTCGATTCGACGACGGGCGACAGCCGTCCTTCCGCAAGCCCTCCGTCTCCATGGACTGAATGCGAGCGTTAGCGAGCGAGTTGGTGGGAAGAGGCCAGTAAGCCTTGGAGTGTGCGCGAGCAACATGCTGCTGTTGAGGGCAGATTATGCTCCTTTCACGCAACAATGTGCACATGGACATTTGCTCGCTGCCCAGCAAAGAGCGCACGTACCGGACTTAACTCTATCTACGCAACTTGCCTCCGAAGGAGGTTGGCAAGCCTCGAGCGCGCTGGCCGATGCACATCAACTGTATAACCTTGTAGCTCTGCTAGTGTGTTGCTCATTTCTACCAACAACTACCGCCACCAACCATACTACAACCTTGGCTGCTTCATGGCTATGCGGCGAGCTCTGGTCCTTTGCCTCGTCCTGGCTAGCGTGCTGGTGGGCTGCAGCAGGGCCGCGACTTCGCTCCGGAATCCTTTGGCCATCGCTCGTTCTCCGTCTCATGATCATTGACCTCCGTACAACTACAACTCCAACCCCGACGCCCTCGGCTACGAGTTCTGCTTCGCCTTCGATCTCTGCCTCGCCGTCGCCTTCGCATTCGGTATCAGCTTCACCGTCGACGTCGCCGACGCCTTCAAACTCGGCCTCTCCTTCGATCTCTGCCTCGCCTTCGCCTTCACCTTCAGTATCAACTTCACCGTCGACTTCGCCGACGCCTTCAAACTCGGCCTCTCCTTCGCCTTCAGTCTCTGTCTCGCCGTCGCCTTCGCCTTCGATATCGGCTTCCCCGTCGACGTCGACGACGCCTTCGATCTCCCTCTCGATCGCCTTCGCCTTCGGTCTCTAGTTCGCCGGGCCTCGTGCACAGGTTCTCGTTCGTCGACACGCCCGCTGACGACATGCCCTATCGATCCCTCATCACTTTCTTCAACAGCTTCACGGCGGCGAGCACCGACTACATCTCCTTCTCCATCGACGCCGGCAACGGCCCGTCCCAGTGGTGCGCGGAGCTAGCGGACTGGTACCGGGACAACATCATCAACGAATACCACGATATGGTCGGGCTCTTGGCAGAAGTGGAGCCGTAAGGAGGGAGGCCCCTGGAGCGACCCCACGACCGAGTCCTACCCAAACATATACGTTGGGCCTGGCGATTGGCACGGGGAGCTGGGCATTGGAGGGACGTCTAGCATAGCCGCTGGCCTGTACATATATGGCGTGCAGGCCAACTCGATCGACTGCGCGATCACTGTGGGCCGCACCCGCCAGCTGGCCTGTGGCTTTTGAGTTTAGAGCCAGTGGTGTTTGTTGTACAACACAAATAAAACTTCAAGTTTTACCTCCTATCGGCCAGCATTAGCACGTGGCACTTCCTGAGCACCATATTACATGTGCAAGGGCATCGCCCTCCTCGTCTGCAAGAGTCTGCAGGAATAGGATGGAGGCCTTGTGGGGGTGAGAGGCGCCAAGAACAGAATGGTGTGGAGCGGGGTGCGCCCTTGGCGAGCTGGTTCTTCGAAGGCTGTAGACCCGTTGGTCGGAGGTTCGATTCCTCCCTGCCGGATGCATACCACCCCCGGCAGTAGCTCAGTTGGTAGAGCAGCGAAAAATGATATCCAGCTGCCGCTATCACCCCCCCTTTTTGTCTTCGTTCTTTTTATCTCTTCGTCTTCGTTCTTACTTAGCTTCTCTTCGTTCTTCCACTTCCTCTTCCCGCACGAACAAGACGATCCCACCGACACACAGGGCAAATAAACCAGGACTTATTGACCACTACGAAGCTTAGTGGTGGTGCTCGACGGGTTGGAGGTGGAGCTCGTGCGTGGGGTCGGCCAGCGGCTCGAAGTAGGCGTCGACCGCAGAGTCCGAGACCTCCTCCAAGCGAGCAGGCCTCCACTTGGGGTTCCTGTTGTGTGTCGTGTGTCGCGTGAGGGAGACGATGGTGTGGCATGACACACAATGCACGATGGGGAAGTGCCAACAAAACGTGGTACCTGTCCTTGTCCACGAGCACCGACCTGACGCCCTCAAAGAAATCGTGTTCGGCCTGCACGCGCGCCAAGTCAGCCAACACACGCCGCAAGTCGCGCGTTGTATAAGCAAGGCGCGAAAGATACCAGGAAGCGCTGGGCCATGCGGAACTCCATCTCGAAGCACTTGTTCAGCGGCAGCTGCTTGCCATTGTGCAGCTGTCGGAAGACAACCTGTGCAGGCGGGTTTGATCTAATGTTGGTACCACACTCAAGCGCTCGAGCGCACGGAGCTGTGGCCTGAGACGGCGTCTCGAGAGAGAGAGAGAGAACCTTGAGTGCGGTTGGCGAAAGCTTGGCGAGCGCCTGACGCGTGTGGGTGGCCCACTCGCTGCCGTCCCTCTCAAGCGCCACGATGATGTCCTCCACGGATCCCTGAAGGGAGTGCCACGCACAGTCAGTGAACGCCACGACCAAGCGGCCTACCACATAACGCACGGGCCTGTGTAGGCAAGGTACCTTGCCAAAGCACTTGTGGATGGCGTCAGCGTGCTTGACCAGCTCGCTGCTCGCATCTGAGGTGACATTAGGTTGCAGTGCAGATGAGCCGGCGCGCAATCCAAGCACACGAGTTCACACGCGCGCAAGCGTACCGGTGGCCTTGTCCTGCTCGTTCAGCTCGGCGAGAGTGTGACGAACGTGATC
>CDFA01022482.1:0-15037 GCA_000826305.1 Acanthamoeba healyi | reverse complement strand
CACAATCAGCCCTCTGTCAGTCGACAAGACGCGCGTGACCAGAGAGAAGGGAGAACGCGCGTACCCACGTCGTTGGCCGCGGGAGCGTCGGTAGGCTCTTCGACAGGCTTCTTTGCTAAGCTGCCCTCCTTGATCGCGACCTCGAGGTGCATCTTGATGCAGTCCATGCAGAACCGGTGGAAGCAGCCCTCGATCTGGAGTTGAGAGACATGCAAGCAACCAAGCAAAGGAAGTCACTAGTGAGGATGTGCTGCTGTGCGAGTGACCGCGTGTGGTGGCGTGTGGCTGACGCACAAAGTACATCTGCGGGAGCGGCTTGTCGTCGTAGCAGATGGGACACTCGTACAGTCCATTCTCCTCCTCGTCCTTCTTCGCCTGTGCAATGAATCGCGTTTCCACAACAGATACATGCCGCTCGTGAGTGTGAAGTGATGGACATCAAAGGAGTAGCCATTACCGCGTGCTCCTTGGCAATCTCGGCCTGCAGCTGCATCGCCAGCCTGTAGTCCTCATCTGCCACACACACACACACACACGTGAGCTCGCAGTCTGACATGATCACACACTGGCGGAGAGGGCGAGACACTGCCGTACATTCCTGGTAGTCGCACCACAGGTCGTCTTCGTCTTCTTCGCCGTCCGTCCATTCATCGTCATCGTATCCTCCTTCCCCGTCTGACCGCTCGTCGTCGTCTTCCTCCTCCTCGCCGGGCAGCACCGGCGCTCTCACCCTGCGCAGGAACAGCGGCAGGGGCTCCGCCTCGGCCGCCTGGCTCTCGGCCATCGGAGCGACCACGGCGTCAGCTGCCGGGGCGGAAGACTGGCCGATGAACGAGACGGGCTTGGGCTGGCCGGCGCTGCCGTCGTTGGCCATCGGCGGCGGGTCTGCCGCGCAGATCTCGCACGCGGCGCGGTGGGCCTCGTTGTGGTACGTGCATACAGCGCATGGCCACCTGTGCGCGCGTCATTGCAACGTAAGGCCTTACAGTTAGCGGTGCGCGTACGCCATCAGCCGCGCGTATCTGAGTCTCAGAGACGTACGGGAAGCTTGGCGGAGGCGGGCGCGGTGACGCAACGGCGGTCGCTGCAGTCGAAGGTTGGCCAAAGTCCTCGCCTCGGGACACGTAGAGCACGTCGTTGGGCATGACCTCGTCGACAGCCTCCACTTCGGCGCCGTTGGCGGTGAAGAGTCGCTTGGCGCCGCCTCCATCACCGGCAAATCCCAGCTTGGCGCCGGCCGACGCCAGCACCGCGTCCCACGTCGCCCCCGCCTGCGCCACACAGCTCGGCCCAGCCCGGTCCCCCCCGCACGTCAGCTCGGGCGGCCTCGAGTGCTAGGTAATGGAGCCGTAGGGAGGCGGGAGAGTGTACCGGAATGATGAGGCACTTGCCTCCACCGGATCCGCGCAGCGCCGGGTCGTTGGCAAACAAGTTCACGCGCAGCTTGCTGGTCGCCATCGTCGTCTTTGGTTTCAAAACCAAACATCGGGGCACAGGTCGTGGTCACGACTGCAAAATGAAATGTTTCGCTAATAACAAATTTTTCGGTGATGCAGTTCCGAAACAATTCTAGGAACACGAAACGCTTCGTTCTCTTTCGCAAAAGGCAAGTTGAAACGCTTCGTTCTGTGCCAAAGAGCGAAGGCGCACCGGTCGGCGGACAGAGCGGTAGACCCAGACAGAGGCCCTCACGGCCAGTTCTTCGTGGTGGGACTGTTGAGCTGGTCGTACAGGTCAACCGGGCGCGGAGAAGGGGAGGGGAGGAAGCCGAAGAGATTCTGCGGAAGGTCAGGACGTGCGACGAGGCGTCGTCTCCTCCAACCGCAGCTCTTGGTGAATTGCGAGCTCGACCGACTTCTGGCTGAGATCTGCGGAAGGGTCAGCAAGCGACGGACCTGACGCTGACTCCGCCCGCTGTCGGTTGGCCACCTGCCTACACCATCACGTCGTGTCATATTATGTTCCATACCCCAGCGGCGAGACTCTTCCACGCCCAGACACGCCAAGCACCTTGCACGTCACCGACTGGGCCCATTACTCGAGGCCACCACACTCCACACCACTTCATTCATTCATTCACCTTCATTCAAGCCCAAGCACAGCAGAGCCTCACACCTGATCCACATCATCACCATCTCCCCTGCTTGAGGAAGAAGACGACAACAAGAAGAAGAAGGACAACCACCCACCCCATCCATCTAGTGGCTATCAGGACACAAAGAGACACGACCAGCAGCATCACACGTCCATAGAGCAGAGGAGACAGCGCACACACATAGAGAGAGAACATGGACGGACGTGGCAGGCCTGTGAAGGAAGATGAGCGGCTGAGTGGCAACCCAGTCGTACGGCGCGACGACGAGGAGCCGCAGAACGGCTTCGAGGGCGTGCGGGAGGCGCAGGGCGCGAGGCGGCCCAGCACGACGATGGGCGCCGACTCGAGCGCGCTGCACCTGGCCGCGCAGATGGCGAGCCTGGACGGCCGGCAGGAGCAGGACGAGATGCTCCTCCTCCAGCAGGAGCAGGAGCTGCTGCGACGACGCAACGGCCAGCGACGCGGCTCGCGGACCAATCTCGAAGAGGTCATCGAATACAACATTAATTCATCGATGCAGCAACAGCAGCAGGCCGCGGCGGCTTCATCGTTCATCTACGCGCTACAGCAGCAGCGCCAACAGCAGATGCAGCAGCAGATGACGGCAGGCGGCCTCAAGACGTTCCCCAGCAGCGCCGCCCCCTTGCCCCCCTCGGCCTACGCCGAATGGAGCAGCATCAGCAGCCAGCTCGACTCCCAACAACAGGACATGGGATCCTACGAGCCGCCCGCCGAGCCCGAGCGTCCCATCGCGGCTCGCGGTCGCCGCCCCTCCATCGGCCAGCTCTTCTAGAATCCTCCCCCCCCCCCAATTCCCCATCTCTCTGGCTTGGAACAAAAATGAATGAATTTCTGTGTAAATGATTTATAAAATCAATTATTTAAAAATGTGAAAACACAAAACCAAAATTTGGTAAAATCATTTCGTAAATCATTGTTTTGGTTGAATTGCGAGAGATGAAGAGAGCAGCGACGACGTCTTCCCGGCTGGGGGTGAGCGTGGCGGCCACCAGCAGCAGGACGGGCATCTCGCTGGGCGCCCGGTGCCAGCGACGCTCGTATTCCTCCGGATCATCCGCCGCCGAGGTGAGCGCACACCCGAACTAAACTTAATCATTTGATCACGAAAATAATGCGATTATGACCGTCGGGTTGGGTGGTGCAGGCCGAGGTGCTGGTGCAGCCGCTGGGCAAGGGGCAGGAGGTGGTCCTCAACCGGCCCAAGGCGCTTAACGCGCTCAACCTGAACATGGTCCATCTGCTCAGGCCCCACTACACGGTACTGCGAGAGAGCCCGCTCGTGCGCCTTGTATGGCATGGCGCCTTGCACTCGCTCGCGCTGGGAGACGTGGTGGTTAACGCGCGTGCGAGCAGCACTGGGAGAAGGACCCGCACACGGCCTTTGTGCTGATGAAGGGCGCTGGCGGCAAGGCCTTCTGCGCTGGCGGAGACATCCGGGGTACGTCCGAGCCCGCTCTTGGCTGTACCGCTCCCTCACGCCCTCATTGCATGTCGTGTGTGTGTGCGCGTATGTGCGTGCTGTGTAGCGATCTACGATGAGGGCACTGCCGCCCGACAGGCCGGCAAGAGCGCTGGCGGCGATCCCAACAGCCTGGGCTACCGCTTCTTCCGCGACGAGTATGTGCTCGACTATCAGATCGCTACTCACCCCAAGCCCCAGATCGCCTTCCTCAACGGCATCACCAGTACGATTTGCGTTGTGTGCGTGTGCGTGTGCGTGTGCGTGTGCGTGTGCGTGTGCGTGTGCGTGTGCGTGTGCGTGTGCCTTCTTACGCTGTAGCGTGTGATCTTAGTGGGCGGTGGCGTCGGTCTGTCGATGCACAACAAGTACAAGGTGGCCACGGAGCACACAGTGTTTGCCATGCCCGAGACGGCCATCGGATTCTTCTGCGACGTCGGCGGCTCCCACTTCCTCCCCAGGCTCAGCCCGGTGCGCGCCGCTCTCCTCACACTGATCAGCACGACACACTTGGCCAATAGGCTGACCGTGTGTCTTGGTGGCATAACAGGGCTTTGAGGTGGGCATGTACCTCGCGTTGACCGGAGCCCGGCTCAAGGGCTACGATCTTGTGTACGTGCTCCTTGCCTCTTCTCTTGTTCCTCCGTAGCGCTCACATCAGCCGATGGTCCACGACCACAGGCGCGCCGGTGTGGCGACGCACTACGTCACGTCGTCCAAGGCCCAGGTGCTCGAGGAGAAGCTCAAGAGCGCCGAAAACGAAGATCACGTTCGTCACACTCTCGCCGAGCTGAACGAGCAGGACAAGGCCACCGGTACGCTTGCGCGCGTGTGAACTCGTGTGCTTGGATTGCGCGCCGGCTCATCTGCACTGCAACCTAATGTCACCTCAGATGCGAGCAGCGAGCTGGTCAAGCACGCTGACGCCATCCACAAGTGCTTTGGCAAGGTACCTTGCCTACACAGGCCCGTGCGTTATGTGGTAGGCCGCTTGGTCGTGGCGTTCACTGACTGTGCGTGGCACTCCCTTCAGGGATCCGTGGAGGACATCATCGTGGCGCTTGAGAGGGACGGCAGCGAGTGGGCCACCCACACGCGTCAGGCGCTCGCCAAGCTTTCGCCAACCGCACTCAAGGTTCTCTCTCTCTCTCTCGAGACGCCGTCTCAGGCCACAGCTCCGTGCGCTCGAGCGCTTGAGTGTGGTACCAACATTAGATCAAACCCGCCTGCACAGGTTGTCTTCCGACAGCTGCACAATGGCAAGCAGCTGCCGCTGAACAAGTGCTTCGAGATGGAGTTCCGCATGGCCCAGCGCTTCCTGGTATCTTTCGCGCCTTGCTTATACAACGCGCGACTTGCGGCGTGTGTTGGCTGACTTGGCGCGCGTGCAGGCCGAACACGATTTCTTTGAGGGCGTCAGGTCGGTGCTCGTGGACAAGGACAGGTACCACGTTTTGTTGGCACTTCCCCATCGTGCATTGTGTGTCATGCCACACCATCGTCTCCCTCACGCGACACACGACACACAACAGGAACCCCAAGTGGAGGCCTGCTCGCTTGGAGGAGGTCTCGGACTCTGCGGTCGACGCCTACTTCGAGCCGCTGGCCGACCCCACGCACGAGCTCCACCTCCAACCCGTCGAGCACCACCACTAAGCTTCGTAGTGGTCAATAAGTCCTGGTTTATTTGCCCTGTGTGTCGGTGGGATCGTCTTGTTCGTGCGGGAAGAGGAAGTGGAAGAACGAAGAGAAGCTAAGTAAGAACGAAGACGAAGAGATAAAAAGAACGAAGACAAAAAGGGGGGGTGATAGCGGCAGCTGGATATCATTTTTCGCTGCTCTACCAACTGAGCTACTGCCGGGGGTGGTATGCATCCGGCAGGGAGGAATCGAACCTCCGACCAACGGGTCTACAGCCTTCGAAGAACCAGCTCGCCAAGGGCGCACCCCGCTCCACACCATTCTGTTCTTGGCGCCTCTCACCCCCACAAGGCCTCCATCCTATTCCTGCAGACTCTTGCAGACGAGGAGGGCGATGCCCTTGCACATGTAATATGGTGCTCAGGAAGTGCCACGTGCTAATGCTGGCCGATAGGAGGTAAAACTTGAAGTTTTATTTGTGTTGTACAACAAACACCACTGGCTCTAAACTCAAAAGCCACAGGCCAGCTGGCGGGTGCGGCCCACAGTGATCGCGCAGTCGATCGAGTTGGCCTGCACGCCATATATGTACAGGCCAGCGGCTATGCTAGACGTCCCTCCAATGCCCAGCTCCCCGTGCCAATCGCCAGGCCCAACGTATATGTTTGGGTAGGACTCGGTCGTGGGGTCGCTCCAGGGGCCTCCCTCCTTACGGCTCCACTTCTGCCAAGAGCCCGACCATATCGTGGTATTCGTTGATGATGTTGTCCCGGTACCAGTCCGCTAGCTCCGCGCACCACTGGGACGGGCCGTTGCCGGCGTCGATGGAGAAGGAGATGTAGTCGGTGCTCGCCGCCGTGAAGCTGTTGAAGAAAGTGATGAGGGATCGATAGGGCATGTCGTCAGCGGGCGTGTCGACGAACGAGAACCTGTGCACGAGGCCCGGCGAACTAGAGACCGAAGGCGAAGGCGATCGAGAGGGAGATCGAAGGCGTCGTCGACGTCGACGGGGAAGCCGATATCGAAGGCGAAGGCGACGGCGAGACAGAGACTGAAGGCGAAGGAGAGGCCGAGTTTGAAGGCGTCGGCGAAGTCGACGGTGAAGTTGATACTGAAGGTGAAGGCGAAGGCGAGGCAGAGATCGAAGGAGAGGCCGAGTTTGAAGGCGTCGGCGACGTCGACGGTGAAGCTGATACCGAATGCGAAGGCGACGGCGAGGCAGAGATCGAAGGCGAAGCAGAACTCGTAGCCGAGGGCGTCGGGGTTGGAGTTGTAGTTGTACGGAGGTCAATGATCATGAGACGGAGAACGAGCGATGGCCAAAGGATTCCGGAGCGAAGTCGCGGCCCTGCTGCAGCCCACCAGCACGCTAGCCAGGACGAGGCAAAGGACCAGAGCTCGCCGCATAGCCATGAAGCAGCCAAGGTTGTAGTATGGTTGGTGGCGGTAGTTGTTGGTAGAAATGAGCAACACACTAGCAGAGCTACAAGGTTATACAGTTGATGTGCATCGGCCAGCGCGCTCGAGGCTTGCCAACCTCCTTCGGAGGCAAGTTGCGTAGATAGAGTTAAGTCCGGTACGTGCGCTCTTTGCTGGGCAGCGAGCAAATGTCCATGTGCACATTGTTGCGTGAAAGGAGCATAATCTGCCCTCAACAGCAGCATGTTGCTCGCGCACACTCCAAGGCTTACTGGCCTCTTCCCACCAACTCGCTCGCTAACGCTCGCATTCAGTCCATGGAGACGGAGGGCTTGCGGAAGGACGGCTGTCGCCCGTCGTCGAATCGAGGCGTGGGCGGCTTGGGCAACGGCTTGCTTGTTGTGCTGCCGCTGCCGGTCTGCTGCGCGAGCGACGGGAGGCCCTGCACCACCTGTGCGTTGTTGTGGTGGTGAGCGTGGTGCGTGTGGGCATGGTCCGTATGCGTGTGAAGAGACGAACCTGGTAGAGAGAGTTGGACACAAGGGCCTTGCCCTTGTCGAGTGACTGCCACGTTCGCGAGCCTCGCTCAAAGTCGGCGATGCGCTCCACCACGTTGACGTGTTCCGATCGACCAAAGTCCACCGTGCTATATGTCCCCCCCCCCATCGATCGCCACACCAACGTTACAGCGACTCTCGCCGAGCATGTGTAGTTGTGAGGCGGGTGGAAGGCACAGCGGGAAAAGCGTACGTGGTGTTCCTGTTGAGAACGACGTCCATCACTTCGAGCGCCTTGCGCCAGCGCTCCGTGCCGTACTGCTTGCCCACCACCGCAAACAGCGCCGGAGCTGGTGTGTCACGCGGGTGTTGGCATGCACAATCAGCAAAGCGATCAGCGACGTCAATCATGCGACGCGCACAAGCGCAGGGGCGGAGACAGGCGTACAATCCTCCTTGGCGAGGACGGACTTCTTCCACTTGACGTTCTTGGCCAGGCCGACCATGAGGTCGAGAATGTAACGCTTGTAGACGTCGGGGCCGATGTCCAGGAACTCGGCCAGGAGGGCGAACGTGTACATCTCCTCCTCGGGGAAGAACTTCTTGGCGATCATCGAGCCCAGCTTCTTGCCAAACTCCTTCTCCGTCTTGAACACCGACTGGATGTCGCGCACCGCGCGTGTTAGTGTCACGCGTCACTCAGTGTGCGTTGTGTGACGCCCCGCGACGTGTCACGTTTGTACCTTGGCAAAGTTGCAGAGGAGATCAGTGAACTTCTGAAGCTGGACCTTCTGGAGGACCTGCGCGAGATCCAGCGCGAGCTTGGTGCCGGCCTCCTTCTCGTAGTTGGCCATGAGCCACGGCGCTAGACCCAACTGCAGAAGAAGCACCATCGTCATGTCAGGGGAGAGCAATAGGTGATGGTGGTGATAGCCAGAGAGTGCGCGTACGAGCGAGGTCAGGTAGCGGTGCTGAGGATCTGGGTGAACCTCGACGAGCGCGTTCTCGGGCGGCAGCAGCGCCACTTGCTTGAGCAACTGTCAGACAACGCGCAAAGAGAGATGTCAGCTGATGTGAGGATTACAGAAAGCATGACACAGCGCTGACTGTGTGCGTGTGTGTCTCACCCCGATGGTCGCGGCGGCCGTGAAGTCCGAGGTGAGGCCCTTGAGCAGGAGCGGCTGGAGGCCGGTGAAAGCGGGCTCCCGATTGGGTGGCATGTTGTCAACAAAGTGGCGATAGATCTGCGGGTCGCTGAAGTCCATCTTGGCAAAGAACGCCTCGAGCACCTTCACAGCGAGTGCTTCAAGTTAAGGATACACGCGCCCACCACCGCACACGCACACGCACACGCACACGCACACGCACACGCACACGCACACGCACACAAAGAGATTGCAGAAGGATATATAAAAACTCTTGCTGGTAGTCGGCGTAGAGGACGGATGTGATGGCCCAGAAGATCTGGTGGTACTTGAGCAACTCCTCTGCCGGTGTGGCCTCGATGATGACCTGAAACACAACCGAGTCAGCTTGTGTGCACGCATGACGCTTGTGTGCAAGCGTGATGTGCGTACGATGAAGGTGTGCATGATGTCGATGGCAAGACCGATGCGATCGATGGGCCGCTTGGCCTCGTGTTTGTACAGAATGCTCAGAATGACGGCGACCGCCTCCTCGTTGAGGCTGCAGCCCAGCGGCAGCAGCGCCCGGTAGACGTGGAACGAACGGTACACGTAGTGCGCCGGAATGCGTCCGATCTTGGCCGCCCACGACAATGCTGCACACGGTCGCTTGTCAATCCCACTCTCGCACAACGAAAGAGCAATGCAGAAGCAAGAGGTGGTGGAGGAGAGGGTATACCTTCGGCGCCCCATGAGGAAGGGAGGAGCGAGAAGGAGGGGAGGAGAGTGACCACCTCGGACACCCACTGGCCCAGCTGCTTGGCGCTCTCGATGTCGAGCGCGACGATGGTCGGATCTTCGTAGGCCCACGGCGGGCGGTCGCCCAGCGCATCGACCTTGGCCAGGAACCGGGCCGCAGGCGAGTCCTTCTCAAGCTTGCCCACTTGGCCCGACGTGAGCGAGTAGATGAGGTTGGTAAGGAAGATGCGCGCGTGGCGGTGGATGAGCGCATTGGGAGAGTCAAGGTTGAGGAACAGAACGTGGAACACCACTTGCAGATGATCGCACAGCTCGACAATGTGCTCGACGCCCAACTCTGTGTGGAGCGAGCACAGGTTAGGTGCGTGCGTGCGTGCGTGCGTGCATCAAATGCGCTTGTGGAAAGAGCGGCACCGATGAGGAGAATCATGCAGGCCTCAAGGCTCGAGAGGGCGTGCTCCTGCTTCTTGTCAACGGTGACGATGCGGCTAAACTCCCACTTGCTATTGCCTGCGCCGCTGGCGCTCCTGTCGGCGCTCTGACCGGCACCCGCGCCGTCCTCGCCTTCCTTCTCTGATGACTCGATCTATAGGCGAGATGCGCACGTTGGCGTGAGCGTGTGCGCTTTGCGTGCGTGTGCAGGCAGCATGTTACCTCGACAGAGTCCTCCTTCTCCTTGTCGCCTCGCTCCTCGTCGGCGAACTTGACCTGAGTGGTGTCGTAGAGCCCGGCGATGAGCAGGTCAATGGTGGCCACGGGATCGATCCTCCCCAAGAACACCGCGATCTTCCTTCCCGTGGGCAAGAATTGCTCATTGCGCTTCACACGCACACAACCACGACGCACGACAGTCAGCAAGCGCGAACGCGGTCGTTGGTCAACCTCTGATGCAAGACGTAGGTACCGTTTGCAAGATTGTTTGGACGATGAACTGGAGGATGGGGGCGATGTTGGCGCGGTAGCGCGACACGAGCTGCGCCCAAAGCCTCTCGAGCAGGAACGGCTGGAACGATCCGTACTTGAACGTCAACGTGCACAGATTCTATCACAGAGATAAAGGGAGAGAATGCGCATTCATCAGCCTGAGGCACAGGTACGTGTGCTAGCTGCGTGCGCGTACCTCGAGAAGAGAGACGGTGGCTTCGGGCGGAAGGACTGCAAAGTCGATGGCCTCGAGCCAGGGCGGCAGGTAGAAGAGCATGTGCGCGTGGCCGTGAATGCCCGTGGTGGTGATCCGATGCCACGCGGCGCTGAACACATCAAACGCCAGCTGCGGGTAGTCCTCAGCCAGCAGGCTCGAGATTTTGTACTGTGCACGCACACGAGAGAGTTCATCAGCGTTTGGCGCAATGCCCCAACGCACCAAGGTCGAGTCGGGTTATACCTGAAGGGCGGCCGATGTGTCGAGAACGCCTGTGGGCGGGCAGATGCAGTACTTGTCGTTGTTGGTGATGTCCTGCAGCAGCTTCTGCGCCAGCTCACGCACCTCGTGCAGCTGAGTGGCACGCGATTGACGGCCACAATGAACGAATCAGTCTCGATCAATGGCAACACACACAGAGGGAAGGGGAAACGGCGAACCTCGTGGGCCAGGTTGATGAGGCACAGGTTGAGGAGGGTCGGGATGGACAGGGAGCCGCCCAGCTGTCGCTCAATTATGGCCCGCCCGGCCGCCATGAAATAGCCCCGGCTCACCTGCTTGTCGTCGTCATAGCACTGCACAGTTTGGAGTTGAGCGTTAGAGCGTTATGGCGCCTATGTCGAGCATTAGCCACGCGCCGTGTGCGACAGAACGTACGAGGTCGAGGCACAGATTGAGGAAGTGGTCCTCGTGGCCGGCGTTGCTCTCGAGATAGATGTCGAGAGCAGACTCGCCGATCGAGTTGACCTGCACGTCGGTGATCTTGAACATGTTGGTCATCAGCCCGGCGATGGGCCCGCGCGAGTCGATCGACTTCTCGGGCTTATAGAAGTCGCCTCCGCGCAGCAGCGTCCCCATAGCCTGCGATATTCGCCAACTCGGCGTTAGCGTGGGTGCCTGTGACGTAAACACAGGAGGCTGCAAGTGCGTACATTGAGTGCGGCATACTGAACCGAACGGGCCTTCTCCATAGACTCAGCGTCGGCACACTGTGATGAAACAGCGGGTAAGAGGAATGTCACATGACAACACACACACACACACACACACAAAGCGGTATACCTTGATCAGCTGGTTGGCGTCAGGCGACTCCTTGTCGGTGAGCGCCTTAGGAGCGTGTCCGCAGTACTTGGAGCAGAACAGGAACAGCTTCTTGCGGTACTGCTTGGGGAAGACCTCGCCGAGCTTGGCCGGCATCCCGATGTGGACGTGGTGCACCACGCGCGCCACGACCGTGAAGAAGTCGTAGCGGAGGGCCTGCAGGGGCTCGGACCACTCGCCCACCACCGTGTCGAGGTAGGCCCGCGTTTGCTGATCATTGAAAACACAAGAACCGAGTCAGTCCGCCGTGTGCCGTGTGCGTCATCTATGTGACGTGCGCGTACCTTCATCCAGTCGAGATACGAGTTGAGCAGGTTAGGGTTCATGGCCGACGACTGGAGATTCTCGGCGGTGAACCGGAACAGAACTGCGCGACACGACACCCAGAGAGTCTCAGAGCACGGAACAGAGGCAAGGCGGGCGGGCGGGCAAGCGACGTACGGCCGAGCTGGCATCGCAGGGCAAAGTGGGTATCCTTCTGGTGCTGCTTGCCCTTGGAGGGCTTGAAGTTCTGGTAGACTTCGGTATTGTAGGGATCCAGCTTGTCCAGCAGCGTCGGCACGAAAGCGGACTTGACGAAGCTCGCTGCCTGCAAATCGGAATCTGGGTTAGCGCCTTGATCACGCGCAATGCGTGCGTGCGTGTGTGATCTAGATCCGTTCGGGTACTACGGTACCAGCACGAGGAAAGGAGACAGGCTTGGCAGAGTCTTGAGCACACTCAGAATCGAGCTGAAGACCGCTTCGGGCTTGGTCGACTCCACATCCTCGGCGACGGCGCCTTCAGAGCCTGCAACACACCAGTCCCAAGGTCAATCGTTGCTGACTGCGCACGCATGCGCGCCTAAGCGGGAATCAAGATACCGTAGGCCGAGCAGGCGGCGACAGCGTAGTTGCGCCAGAGCAAACTCTGCGACTCAAAGTCGGGCGAGACGCTCTTCTGGCTGCGCGTGGACTCTAGGTAGGCCTGCGACGCAGCCATGCGCGGAACGATGTGCCGCAGGGCAAAGTGCACAGTGCCCTCGTTGGCGCACAGCGGTATCAGCGCGCCCAGCATGCGCGCCCACCTCAGTTGGGCATCTGTGTGCACACCAAGAACGCGTATGTAAGCAGAAGCGGCGGAGCATCAAAGGGGAGGGAGCTGCAAGCGCTGCGTTAGGTCAAACTCACCGTCCTTGTGCAGGCCCTTGTTGAGACCGACAACTTCCTCGAGAGTGCCCTGGCTGGCGGGTGCCTTGTAGCTCTCCAAGCTCGTGCGGGGGACGTCGACCGAACTGTGTGCACGTCGAGAAACTCGTCAGAATGCTCACCACACGTGTGCGTTGCTGTGGCGGGGTGGTAGCGTACTCGCTGACAGAGTGCCAATCGGCATCGGTGCCCTTGCGCGGAGTGGATGTCTTGTTACTGCCGCTGACGCCCAGGAGTTGAAGCTCCTTGGCGGCCTCCTCGCTGTGGCCGCCCTTGAGCGCGAACGAGCGCTTGGTGATCAGGTTGCGGTCCACGTCGCCCGCACCAGCCAGCTTGGTAGCGTTGGTCTCGATCAGGTTGGCCAGCAAGACCGACTCCTCCACCGCAGCCTACGCATCGGACCAATCTCCGACCGTCAGTAGGCGCGTTCGAGTGGTGCATGAGAGCGCGGTGCGAGTTGTTACCTCATCAGATAGAACAGAGTTGACGTGGCGAACGGCCTTCATCACCTCCCACGCCAGCTCTCGCACGTTGGCCAGCGGGTGGCAAAGGAACAGCAGAGCCGTGCCGTCGACCTCGGAGATGGGACACATCACCGACTTGACGTTCTCAAGTTGGCCCTGATGATCGATCGCGTCACATCGATCAGCAGGGAGACCAAAGAGCGAGACGTGAGGACAAAGTACGACGACGCACCGAAGCGATGTAGGACTTGCTCTTGTCCTCGCGTTGCCTCTGCTCGAGCTTGAGCTCCCTGTCGCTCTCCATGTCGTGCCACAGCTTCAAGAGAGCCGTAAGCTTGCAGAGGGACTTGCGGATGAGCTGGGGATAGATGTCGGGGATGCTCGACGAGACCCTGCAGAACTGCTCGATGATCGTCGCCCGCAGCGCCGGCAAGCACCTGGACATGTGCTGCAGCACCTGGAAGGCCTCGCTGCGGATGGCTGTGCGCGGTGCGGTGGATGACAACGGATAGAGATTGTTAGCGTGTGCAGCGCGCAGTGTGCAGCGATCAGTGAAGAAGGTGGTTACCCTTATCGACGTGCAGCGTGTACTTGGCCAGCGTGTGGACCAACTCGTGGAGGGGCATCTCCGAAGGCAGCGCACGACGCAGGCAGGAGAGGGCCAAGGGCGCCACGGCCAACTGGCCCGCCTTGTCCTTGCCCACGAGCTCCGCAACGCTCTTGCTGTTGTGCTTGGGGTCGCTCAGGAGCAGCGAGCCAAACTGCGAGTGCACGTCCGTGAGGATCCGATCCAGCGCCATGCCCATGCCTGCTCAGTTCAACCAGAGAGCAGTCAGTGACATGATGTGAGCCATGACGATCGCGTGTGGCGTACCCTTGGCAAAGTCGTCGAGAATGATCTTCTCGGTCTCGGCGTGGAATCGCCGCATGGCCTGGCGCTTGAGGCTCGGGTTGGCCTGGCCGCGGGGCACCACCATGGTCGTGCGGATGGTGCCCACCTGCTTGCCCGAGTTCTTGAGCGTGCCACCGCTGCCGCCGGAGGACTTGCCACCGCTGCTGCCAACGAGCGAGCGCCCATCGCCGGCGGGGATCAGCCGGTCCGTGATGGCGTTGAACGAGAGCAGCGCCACCAGCACCTTGCTGCATTCGTCGTTGTGCTTGTTAGTAAGACGCATGACTGATCACTCGCACACTGAGGGCGCGCCACTGTTGCAGTGAGAGGAGAACGGTACTCGGGCGAAGCGCGGTCCTTGATCAGTTCGAGCACGACGTTGTGCGTGGTTTGGTCGAATTTGGCGACCGACAGGAGCGTGATGATGTCCACGATGATGTCGATGCACTCCTCGCCCGGCTGGATGAGCTGCTTCTCTGTTGGTCCAATGGCGCCGCGCACGCGTTAGTTCAGCGATAGCAGCGGCGGACGAGACAACGAGTGCACACCTTTCTTCTTCTCCTTGGCCGGCTGGATGAAGAGAATGTCCAACAGCTTGGCGCACTCCTCGCCAAAGCTCTTGGTATCCTTCACGGCGAGGAACTTGAGCAGCAGGTGGTAGATCGACTCCAGCGCCAGCGCCTTCAGCTTGGGCTCCTGCGTCATGTGAACGTCAATGTCAGTGTCCACTCGATACGGCAACGCAACGCGAGAAGAGAGCCAGCGCGAGCAAAGAGTGACAGAAGTGAGTGAGAGACCTTGAGCGACTTCAAGAGCATCTCCAGCATCTCGTAGTACTTGGCCTCGAAGAACTTGACGTGCGCCGCACAGAGGAGGCCAGTCAAGAGCGGATAAAACACCTGTCCGAGGGGGTTGGGCCAAATAACCAAGGTGAGAATCGCGTGCACGCATACCGCGTACACGCATAACCGCGCGCATGCGCACGCGCACGCACGCACACACACCGCATACGCGCTCACAGCACAGAGCCGGAAAGAGGCTGGACGTACGATCTCACGGCCCTTGATCTTCTTCTTGCCGTACTGGGTCATGATGCGGTCGTAGAAGTCGGAAACGATCGCATAGAAGTCGGCCAGCACGTCCTTTTGCGATTCTATGAACAGATAGAAACAAAGAAGAAGAGCACAGCCCGACGCACCAGCGCGTCAGCTCATGATGCGCGCCGGCGGTGGGCGGG